>JADLZL010008033.1:0-278327 GCA_015844335.1 Chrysopogon serrulatus
GGTCCTATTCACCTTAATCACTTTTTAATTCATGTTGCATGTGTCTAATTTGTTACCTATAAGGACATTCTAGTTTATTGCTATATGGGTAGTCTTTGTCTACAGTAGTAGGGGCCGTGCCCCCCACTCAAATTTTTTAATGGCTTCAAAATTTTCAATTCATAGCACATCAAGCAATCAATTTGCCTATTTTTTATAACAATATTATGATTTTTGTTACCAATACTAACTATACATTTAAAAGTATTAAAAAAAATTCCTTGAGACATACACATATGTATATATTTATCACATTTAGAGGTGTCATCATATTTATCTGAAAATCGCTGGTTCCATCATTGATTGTGATCATGTTGACCGTCTAAACTTTTTTAGTGCTTAATTAGGTAACTGAGCCATAAAATGTAGGCAACCTCTCCATTTAGCCTTTACAGATGTGTAGACGATAATTTAAACGTATTTAGATGAACAATAGGTGAGAGCTTAGCTTTGAGAATGTTGACAAGCCCGTCAGCGTGGTGTGCCATGTAGCACGAGGGACTAGATTATACTGAGCTCAGAATAAAAGCTGTAGGACTGAAAACAGTAAATTTGATAGTTACGTAATATTCCACTATTTGCCATCACTGTCTATCTAGCACGAAGCAGACAAGCCGTGAGAACAACGGTTTTTACTATGTGAAGACCTGAGCTTATATAATAATAAAAAAAACCTGCACTTTTCATCCCCTTGCAATTGCACGACGAGCTTACATGCTAGGACAAAGCCACTCAAACCACAACTTTTTTCTACCCTGCACACACACCGATGATCGGTCATCCCCTCACGCCTCAACAACAGCTTTCAGCGCCGTGAGCCGCGCCTGCTCCGCGATGGTCTCACCGCGAGGAGCCACGCCGGCGCCGCCCTTGAACAGCAGGATGGCCAGGTTGCCGATGCCGAAGTAGATGAAGCAGCCGGAGTGGTGCGTCACGAACGACCCGAAGTCGGTGCCCACGATGCACTGCCATCCGGGCCCGTACGACCGATCGAACTCCTGCAAAAGACGACGCATCATCATCAGGAGCTATTCTTCTATTCTGAATCACCAATAGACTGCTGCAATGTTCAGTGTTTTGGTTACTACAAGAACTGACAAGAGGCGCAAGTCTTTTGCGTGATCAAGAAAAAAAAAAAAAAACTACAACAACTGACGGTCGTCAGAGTTCAGACCTTCTTGATGATCCGCGCTATCTCGGTGGAGTCGGCGGCCTCGAAGTCGTCCAGCGCCTTCCCGGCCAGCCGGAGCGCGTGCTGCTGCATCGCCTGCCGCATGTCCGTGTCTCCGACCACCGCCTGGCTCTCCAGCATCCTCGCCGGCCGTTCAGCTGAATGCTGATGCAGTGATAGTGAGAATCAGGCACCGGGTTCCGCCGGTCAGCTTGGTATATATATAGCCAGTAGCGAATAGGTGCGCCGAGCTGGGATTTCACGGTGGAATAATCGGATAGCCGGCGGATTAGCTAGGTATCGCCGGCAGCTTGCCAAGTGGCAGTGACGGCCGCGCCTCGACGTTCGTGGCTCGGCTAGCAGCGGGGTGTGAAAGCATACGCCGTGTGCAAACGGCGGCCACAGAGCAGAATGTGGAGGCCCCTGCTCCAGTTGTTGGCCGCGATGTGGCTCTGGAACCCCCAAGCTCAACGACGACACTTTCGTCCGGCTTGCATGCCCCATTTCGCGCCACAGGTTCCGGGATGACCGGATGAGCCGTACGATCCGCCCGTTTGTCATAGCTGGTACACGCTGGACGCCCAGCGCCAGTGGTGCGGTTGCTAGTCTGCTAGAGCAAGCCTGAGCACAAGTGTTCAGCAAAAGTACTAGTAGAATCTGGAGCTTGGAACTATCTTACATAGTTGCATGGCAGAAATTCTTCTCTGAACGAACGGGGACTGAAACCCTGAATCAGCTAACTTGAGAGAGTTTTTTTTTTTTAACGAAAAGGAGACAGTATTTGTGAGCTCGATACATATGAAGAAATGACACACTAGAACTACGCTAGACTAAGCCTGCGGCCCATTAGAACCAGAGGAGGAGGCACCCGCAGGGTGTCATGTTCCTAAACAGAACCAACTGTGCACCAAATTTGAGAGACCACAGTTTCAGAAGTAGCAGCAGGAAGTTTTCCTTCCAAATTCTTGGCTTGGCATCATATCAACTACTCCAATTGAAGTGTAGGTGATGTTTTAATTGTGGTTTGTACATGAAAAGGTATCATCCATTACTTACAGGTGTTATTTGTGTCACACAGAGAAATTCTTCAGAAAATTTCTGCATTTGTCCTTGTTTCTCTGCTTCATTTGTGATATTCTCTTCATCTGTCTGCACTTTAGATTTGTCATATGTGCGTCTGTCTTTGGTTTTGTGCGGCAAAGCAGTTGCACGACGACACCTGAACGGAGCTTTTTTTAAGACATTTTTAATGTAATCCTTCTTATTAGATGCTTGATTCATCAGTCCCTATAATTGCTCCGGCATTCGTATTTATCTTTGTCGACTGAATATATAAACCTTCTGGCGGAGAGAATGCAGAGCATGTGGAGTGGTTCGGAGAATCGGAGTATGCCGGTTTACTGTTTTTTCTTGTTAAAAATACACCACTTTTTTATTCGGAGGCACTTCCTTTGATTGAACTCATCAATCTCTATGAAGAGCGTACTGAAGGAATCGGCAACATAACCAGCATCTGGTACCTGCTTTCCTGCTTACATGGTACGGTAACACATCTTGGATCCCAGAAATGCTGTAATTTGTAATGTTCCAAGAGTGGCTCAGCCGAGATTCACTCAAATCCAGATCTTGGATTGTTCTTTTTCTACAGTCCTGCTCTGCATTTTGTGTAGAAAACCAATTGGTATGTGTTGCAGTAATGAACAGATACTACGGCAAGAAAGTGCTAGCATTCCCTGTCAGCTACTAGTAAAGAAAAGTTTGTGATAGAAGGAACATGTGACATGGTTCTTGCATCATGAAGTCCATGACGATTTAAGACAACTAAGCTAGGATGGATGACACTTCAACGGTTGGTGGCATTTTGCTTTCATTTGGCTAAATGTAGGTAGCAAACGCCCTCCATTAGTTCTCCAATAATGATTTGCTAAACTTCAACAGTACAGTACTGCCCATAGCAACTCTACTCTGTCTATTGGTTGTCTCTTGAAATCTCGAAAAGCACCTACTCTACCACAAGATCTTGGATGGAAAAGCAAAGCAATGTCCAGAGATTGTGGCACACTTGGTTCTAATTTGGATTACAAGCCTTACCATCCATGATCCATCTAAACTACCTACATGTCAGATGACATTGTCTAATGACGATGAAGATGAACTGGACTATACTGGAGCATATGCCACTAACTGCCAAGTTTGGTTTTGTCCCTTCTAATCATGTCTGTTTCATCACTAACTGCACTCTCTGCATCCAGAAACATTTCTTTGCAGGGACATGACAAAATCCTTGAGCCACTCAAAGCACCTAGAGAATCAGCATGCCCTAGGTTTGACAAATAGCGGCCAAATCTGATGTGAGGATTCGAGTCAATGCATAAACATTGCAGCAAAAGATAGTTGTTGGCTTACGAAACTTTTTTCTTCTCAAGAAAGTGGAGCTAGCTTTTCAGAAGCTTTTAATTTGCTATTATATCATCCTATGGGCTATAGCACATGTATGTACTTTGTCACCCACAACCACTTTCCATGGGACCGAAACTTTGGGAGCACTTTGCGAGCCACTAGCCATGATGATCTTGAAGAGCAATCATGGGTCCAGGTCAGAGATCTCGCCCTTTTCCATATGTTTGTATATATGGAAATGGATCCAAAATTTCTGAAGAATTAACTACTGAAGATGAGTGGCATATAATCAGCCACTGTATGGAGGAGATGGTCTCATGTCCCGCTGAGTGCTGACTGCTGAGGCCAAACACAGTAGACGATTCAGCCATGCATCCGTGACCACCGCAGCTGCATTTTGCGAGAACATTCATTGAATTCATCAACGATATTTGGCAACAGAGCGCAGCAATCCATCTACAGTCCGGCCACATGTGCTGAGCACCAGCTCGGCAGCTCCCATAGACTGATGCACGCATGGGCGCACACAATTGACAATCCCATCAGGCGACGAGACAAGAAGCTGACGGATGTTGTTATTAGCTCTAAGATCCATGGCAGAATCATGCTAAATTGTTCTCATCCTTGTTGCCTAAATTGTTCTCATCCTTGTTGCCTAACGGAATGCTTATACGAATCACATGTTTCCATTCTGTACTCCCTCTTTCTCACGGGCATCACAGATCACACACAGTAACAAACCGGTAGCTGAGCTGCTAGTGCCGGTTTGTTGCCTCTCACTCATCACATGACCAACGACGGCCAAGTATTCTCTGCGGATCTCCAGAAAGAGGAAGGCTTTCTTGCCATGAGGGCAACAAGACTCCTGTGAGATCCTTGCCAATTGCCATTCAGTGCAGATCTTTTTTATATGTGCATCTTTTCGTGTGCTCCTTTCGCCCTTTGTTCCTTCACATCCACACCAGCAAAAGCAAAGCGAGCGTCTCCCGTGAGGCACAGCACAATGCAACTGCCCATTGCCCCCATGGGATCCATCGAGGTGCACTGGTGCAGGTGCAGCCAAATCAAGGAAGTGCTCACATGGAGGAAGAAGCGCCAGTGGAAACCAGTGGGCAGCCAAAGCTGGCTGGCTATGCTAGCAGAAATGGACTCTTTCCTAGGCGACGAAAACATTGGTGGCTGTCTAGAGTAGTGTACTAGGAGTAACCTACTACATGACAGAGTGAATGCATGCCGCACAGGAATGCACCCGTGCACGCGCAGTCCAGTCGTGCCGTCAAGTGGAGAGGCTTCAGTGTCAGTGCTTCATGATTCTCGGCTGCAGGCTGCGCTGCTAGATGCCTGGATGGATTGCCTTGGCATATAGTTTGATCGCATTGCCGAATGGTGTGCGCAATTGGTTGCATCGCTCTAACGTCCTCTACGGTCACTGATTGTATCATCTCAACTTATTCCGGGTTAGTGAGAACATGGTCGTCTCTTGTATCTTCTCGTTCGATTTGTAGGTCCTCCCTCCCTTAAGACCTCCCTCTTAAGGGGCATTGGCCAACATGATTGGATCTTGAATGTGCCTCATAGATGATGTATATCACGATTGTCGTCTGTCAACCTCGACTCTGTGTTTTACATGAAAACTAATGTTCTTTGGAGAGCTATCACTTGGTGGTGCGACGTTCGGTGATCAATGGCATGTTTTATCTTTGAGAGATTGTGCTAAACTTGTAGCTTTGTTGTTCCCCTTATGTACCTTGTTTGTGGTTGTTTTCCCCTATGTTTGTGCTGCTATTGTTAGTGTTTATGTTTTTGTTTATGTCTCGCCCCTCTGTCTGTATACCTCTATGATTTACCCGATAATGTAACATTCCACCCCTAACCTAATATATTGCACTCCACGTCGTTGTGATTGCCGCTATCACCACTCGATGGTTCACTAGAATTGGATCTCTAACCAATATTTTCAGATCTAAGAATAATGGGAAATATAGCATGTAATGGAGATTCCATTTTGGAGGTTGTGTGTGTGATTTATGGTGTCGAGATAGCCAGCCTCTAGGTCACAGCCGACTCGAAGGTTTCTTAGAATTAGATTTCCGACTACTATTTCTAGATCCAAGAATACAAGAAGGTAGAGCGGGCAACGAAGATTCTGCTTTGAACGTTCTAGGTGTGAGCTCTGATGTTAGGATGATCGACCACTCATGAATTCCGTAGATTGTGTTATTTTTCAATACCTATATAGCTTTTATAAATGTTTCAGAACTAGGATTTGGAGCTTAGCTTGAAAAATATTGATAGAAATGCTCTTACAATAGAAGAGAATAATTGCGGACTCAACAAGATTATTTGCTGCTAAATACTCTAGTTGACAGTTTGACATTAAAGCCGGAGAGGGCCGTTCCATGTTTCTCCCTGATGTGCGCCTAGCATTTAGGCGTGTCCGTATGTCACGCGATCCTAACTCGTATCGTAGCCGGCAGTGAGCTGAGGCAGCACCGCAGCAGGCTTTGTGTCGTTGTGCCGCTATTCCATTCCCCTCCCCTCGTCGTGGCCTCGCCGCTCCGCCCCAAAGCTCGCCGATCCCCAGGGCAAGGGCCAAGGGAGGCCTCGTCGTCGCCTTCTCCCGAGAGAGTCCAGCGCGCATGCATCAACAGTCGCGAGCTCGTGCTGCGCCTGCGCCCCGGCCGGTGGGTCCGCCGCCCTCTGCCGGGCCCACCCGCCTCCGCCTCCATTAACTACCTTGAAGACGCCAAAGCGGTCGGTCGCCTTCCAGTTCAGCACCACCGTGCAGTTACAGTTATCACACTCCACGCACCGCCGCTTCCGCCTCTCTTCTCTTCCTCGCTTCCTCGCTCCACCGGCTCGACGCGAGCGCGGCAAGAATCGCGGTGCATGTGAGCCCTGTTCGGAGAAGAGCTAACCGATGCAGAGCTGAGGCTGTGAGAGCTCTGGGCGCGGAGGATGGGAGAAGCAGGGGAGGAAGATTCCGCGGCCGCAACGGCGGAGGTGGGCCGGCGAGCGGAGCTGGACGAGCAGCGGTGCCTGGCGGAGGCGCTGGACGCCATCAGTTCGCTGGTCTCTGCTTCCTTGTCCGCGACGCTGTTCCCGCTCAAGTGGCAGCTCATCAGGGACCGGCTCAACCGGCTCCACGCCGGCCTCGCCGACGTCACCGTCCCCGCGGGCGACGAGAGCGGCGAGGACCGGTGCGACGCGTTCGCGAGCCTCCTGCGGGACGTCGCGGCGACGGCCCGGGAGGCGCGGGAGCTAGTGCCGCGGAGCCAGGGGCGGCACTACGGCGGCGGCAAGCTGCGGCTGCGCAGCGACCTCGACGTCCTGGCCGCGGGCCTCGACGCGCTAGTGGCGCGGCTGGACGAGGTGTACGCCTCGGGCGCGCTGACGCGGGCGCGGGCGCTGGTGGTGCCGCGCCCCGGCGCCGGCGCCACCCGCGACGACGTGCGGTTCTACGTGCGCGACCTCTTCGCCAGGCTCAGGGTCGGCGGCGCCGAGATGCGGAGGGAGGCCGCGGCCGCGCTCACCGAGGTGCTGCGCGATGACGAGAAGTGCGTCCGCGTCGTCGCGTCCGACGTCGCGGACGGCGTCGGCGTCCTCGTCGCGCTGCTCGAGTGCCCTGACGCCAGCGTCCAGGAGGAGGCCCTGGAGGCGGTCTCGGTGATCGCTGGGTCCGACGCGCACAGGGGGGACCTGGTCGTCGGCGGCGCCATCGCGCCCGTGGTCCGTGTCCTCGACGCGGGAGACGGCAGCGAGGCGGCCAGGGAGAAAGCGGCGCGGGTGCTCTGCAAGCTCACCGAGAACTCGGACAACGCGTGGGCCGTCGCCGCGCACGGCGGCGTCACGGCGCTGCTCAACCTGTGCACGGACCACGGAGCGAGCGGCGGCGAGCTCGTGTGCGCGGCGTGCCGGGTGCTGCGGAGCCTCGCGGGCGTCGACGAGATCAGGAAGTACATGGTGGCCGACGCTGGGGCCGTCCCGGTGCTCGTGTCTCTCTCACAGAGGGCCACGGACGACGCGGCGCGAATCCAGGCGATGGAGCTCCTCGCCGCCATCGGCTCTGGGGATAGCTCAGCTAGGGAGGCCGTGCTCCAGGAAGGCGCCGTCGAGTCCCTCGTCGGCGCGCTCGACCCCTCCTGCCAGACGCCCTCCTCCGCCTCCTCCTCGAAGGTGCGGGAGGTGGCACTCCGTGCCATCGACGCGCTCTGCCTCTCGCCGCCCGCCTCCACGGACCGTCTCCTCGCCGCCGGGTTCCTCGACCGCGTCCTCTCCCTCCTCCGCAACGGCGACACCACGCTGCAGCACTGCGCCCTCAAGGCTGCGCACCGCCTGTGCCAGATGTCGGAGGAGGTCAAGAAGGCGATGGGCGACGCCGGGCTCATGCCGGAGCTGGTGAGCTTCCTCGGCGCGTCCAAGTCCCCCGAGGCGCGGGAGATGGCGGCCGAGTCGCTCTGCGCCCTGGTGTCCGTGCACCGCAACCGGAAGCGGTTCGTCCAGGAGGACCGCGACGTGGCGCGGGTGCTGCAGCTGCTGGGCCCCGACGAGGAGAAGCCCACGCCGGCGAAGCGGTTCCTGCTGGCGACGGTGATGCATCTCACGGACAGCAGCTCCGGCCGGAGGAAGATCATGTCCTCGGAGCACGTCAGGTACTGTACAGCTGCAGACAACACCTATCAATAGCCAATCATCATGTGCTCATCAATTCTCGCTGCAATTCTCAGTTTTTTTATTTATATGCTTGTGTTCTTTTGATTTGATAGGAATCTCGAGAAGCTCGCGGAGACCGATGTCCCGGACGCGAAACGGATCGTGAAGAGGCTTGGCGGGAGCAGGCTGAGGAGCATTTTCCATGGCATTTGGAAGCCTGTAATGTAATGAGATGTAATCCTTGGAGGCAAGCAATGCAGTAGCTGCCACTCACTAGCATTGTCTCTCTCTCTCTCTCTGGCTAACACATAGTATAGTATGTTCCTTGCATCTTTTGTTACTGTGAAGGAATCAAAGAATGACGAATCACCCAGTGATTTGTCCCCTACCCCCATCCCATGTGTATATTACTCATCCCTGTCAAATAAAAGCCTAGTCTTTTTCAATTTCAGCAACGAATGCGAATCCAATCCAAGCATGCAGCGGAGTGGCCGCCGCATCAGCATCAGAAAATCACACGCTCTACTGTTTACCCTGTCTGTGCATGCGATCATCTCCTCTCCTGCTTTGCCCCAGAGCATATTCATCTCTCTTCTCTGGCAGTCTGGCACAAAAGGAGAGCCGCGTGGGTCACACATGATAGCAACCATTCGGCAGGGAAATGGCAAACCGATAATTTGCGCTTTCCCGATCTAACTGTGGGGTCGCCGTTGCGTTTATGATCTTGTTCAGTACCAGCCGGTAAAGTGCAGCAGGTACAGCGTGGCTGGCTGCCGACGAGCTGCGATCATGGGCTGCTGAAGCTCATGGCTCTGGCCGTCCATCCATGTGGATATACTTATTGCATCCAGAGCTGTGGATCTATGGTCCGTCTTCTCTGACGCACCCGTTCCGTTGCTCCTGTGTAACTGTCTCGCGTGCTGCAGCTTTTCGGGTGTTCTGAAGATTGTACTCTCCAGTCAAAGCAGGGCAATGAATTTCCCTGATTGATACTGGAAGACAGTAGTAATAGAAATCTGTAATATTGATGGATGATGCAGCAGAACAACGGTCCCTGAACAGCGTTCCTATGTGTTACATCCACAAGTAGTCCTGTACTTTGAGTTCAGTTACGAAAAATGGCTGAACCTGAAAACTGGCTCGGTTAACTTTCTTCCCGGCTTGTAAATCTGTTATTACAGGAACCGCCCCCCTTCCCGGCGTGCTTCCGTTGCTGGTGCTGAAACCTCGCTGTCGAGAGTCTGAGGGCCAATAAATGGCTGAAGAAGACGGGGTAGCCTTTGCATCATCTTGATCGCTACATATCTTGTTCTCTATCCCACTCAGGCCTCATGGCTGAACTGAACGGTCAGGTCAACTCTTGCTAGCATCCGTTCCGTTTGCTTAAGTTTTCTTTTTTCGAGAATACGACTTCACGTGTACTCCCTCCGTCCCATGGAGTATGTCGTCCAGAAAGCGTGTTTGTGAGGGGGACACGATTTTCCAACGACAAAGTCTACGAGAGAGGGAGTACTATTTCATCAAGCAGCGTTTGCATCAAGTTTCAGACAAGACGTTCCATCCAGCAGTCAGTATGACTTAGTACATGAGCCGCGGTGGCAGTTGGAGAATGAAGAACATCCTACCGGCCGGCGGCTATTGGCACCTGTCGTGAGGATAGGATCGTACGAGTTTCATGACGATGGTCGACAGTGCATCCGGAAACACGGCACCATTGCTGCAGACAGGACCAGCTTCTTTTTCGATGGGGAAGGAAGCTTCTGTAGTTTGTTCCCCGGTCTTCAGTCAGTCCGGCGAGCTTCCTTTTCCAGCAGCCATTTCACTGAGCAGTGAGCCCATGAAAACAGGTGCCCAACAAGCAGTTCATTCTGCTTGATGTTCAGGTCCAACCACCGGCAGGCCAACATTAGGGTTGGTCACACCGTCAGGCGTCAGCTGCACAGTGGCATTGGTCCCTGTGATGTGCGAGGTGTCTCCAAGAAGTCCGAGGCAGTTGAAGGAAGGGGGCGCCGTTCTGCAGCAAAGCAAGAGGGGTTTCTGTTTCCTTGGAATGTCAATGCTTAAAAGATGTTCCGGTTTTCTGGAAGACCGTGAGGGATCAGGGGATTGTTGGGTTAGGTTGCCTGCTACATCATCTCGAGATTATGTTAATCTGATAATGTTTTTCTTCGCAATCGCAGCCTTTTTGTTGAGTTGACCCTCTATAGAAAAAGTGAAAACTGTCAACAGAGAGCCAAAAGTTTTGCATACTTATTACAGCGTATGGTCCAACATTCCAAGTCTCCAACTGCCTTGTGTTCTAGAGCTTTTGAATTTACACTGGGAGAGGGAAGGCACACTTAAAGCTATATATATTATATAAAATCAACAAAGCGTTTGTAGTCCAACGGTTAGGATAATTGCCTTCCAAGCAATAGACCCGGGTTCGACTCCCGGCAAACGCATTGTTTTTAATTTTCTCATTTTGGGCCGTGTTTATGGGCTCCCGGATTCCTTACTTTTGGACTTTCGGTGCGCATGTTAACTTGGGCTCCAGGCCCGTGGGAATCTTTTGGACTTTCGGTGGGCCACGTGATACGTACGGCCCGTGAGAGTGAAGGAGATATTTGGGCCAACAAGGAAGCCCTGGGGTTTAGTTTGTCTGAGGCTATCCGCACTTGTTATCTTCTATCTTTATCCCCTATACATTCTGGTTATTAAGATTCTCTCCTCTACATTTGTTTCTTTCACACGCATCATCCTCTATATCTTATACTCTATACCAACTACCAACAACAGCCCCACTTATCATTTTTTATAAATTTTATTCAAATATATTTACGTGAGATCTTGTTTTGAAGTATTTATTGAAACAAATTTAATGGTGCAATTAAAATTTAATTTAGTTATTTGGTTTGTGAGTTATAACATTTTTTGTTTCTTGTAAAAGATGGGACCCACCACTGCATCTCACCTCTATCCTCTCTCTCTCTCTCCGATACCGTATGCTCTATATGCCGCTGTGTTTTGCGGGTGATGTCCTGACCCGAAAGATTTACAGTACATGGCTGCAGCAATTTTTGTCCTGTATCCATGCATGCCAGACTTGATAGCGCACCGACCGTAGTCAGTCGACTCCCTCTCGCGGTCTCTTGTCTAGTCTTTGGTCGCTTCTATAGTATCTCACTGAGAGGAGACAGCAGCTACGGCTAGAGTTGATAACGCACCTACTCCTTTTACTGTTTTTGTTTGTATGTAACTATGTATATATGGACCTAAAGACAATAAGTAATGTCCCATTGGAGAGTCATCCTTTTACTGTTTTTTTATATGTATATATGGACCTAAAGACAATAAGTAAGGTCCCATTGGAGAATCATGCATGTAACATCAAACAAAATTGCTCACAATGGCATGTGTGCTAATGTTTTGAATCTTAAAAAAGTTATGGTTTATTCTTTTACAAATCAATATCCAAATTAAATTTTGATTGCATCTTATAATTTAAACAAGGGTCTATTTTCCTATATTTAGATAAAAGTCTTTTGAAGGCCCTGGGTCTCAAGATAAAATACCATGCCTTTACAAGAAAAATGTTCTAAGTTCAAAAGAATGGTATTCTAAATCTAGGGTAATAAAAATCATAGGTTTAGCTAAATGATATTCCATAATATTCATGCGTAGCATAAAAAAGAGACATCGTGTTACCATTAATACTATGGGAACAATTAAAATATACCATCTAACATCCCATCCATACTATGCTGAATAAGAGGAGTGGTCAAACTTGGTGTCAAAAGATATGATATTTTGCAAAAAAAAATTGAATAAGACGAGTGGTCAAACTTGGTGTCAAAAAAGTTAAACGTCTTTTAATTTGGGATGGAGGGAGTACTTTTCTGTGAGACTACTTTTATGAGTACTGCATGAATAATAAAAATTATTAGACCAAGGGGCTTATATATTTTTTTTTGAGAATTACACAGTACAATACAGACGCTCACAATACGCACGCACACTCATCCCTATGAACACACGCACGCAAACCCTACCCCTACGAGCACCTCCGAAGGACTGAGCCGGCAGATCTGGAGATTCCCGAAGTCACCACTGGCGCCTCGTCGTCGACGGTAACGTCGCTTACCACTTAAAGCATAACGCCGATAAATTCTGGAAAATCTCAGAAAAGGTGCGAGGTAGCGTCCCACTGGACAGTCCTACCGAACCACAGGCCAATAAAAAGTTTTGCTCGTAATAGGCCGACTTTTTTGTGAGAATGGGCCTTTGCCTTCTGGCCTCCTTTCGCTTTAACGCGCTCACGCCCAGTAACACGGGTGGGCCATCAGTAGAACTATATTGGTTTTGGACCGGCTGAGCCCACTGCAATTTTGTTCCATCAATCTTCTTTGATTGATCTAATCTAATAACCAGTCATCAGTTTCTCAATTAGAGACGTCGTGTTTTTGTCGAGAACTTGGCCGGACAAACATTTCACTGAGAAGAGGTACAAAGAGTTACGCACGCCGTCCCGCGGCAGAATTGCCTAGAAGGAACGAACAAATGGGAACTTGCTTACCGCGTTTCGTCAATCACACTAGAGATTTCAGCATTCAGATCACTCCCCTCTCCCGTTTGACGCTCCCAGACCGGCGACTGTCGCTCGCGCTCGCCCAACTCTACCGATCGATGCATTTTCCTAAGTTTGTGCCACGATCGGTACGTGTGGGGCACGAGCACGACTCGCAGGAGACAAATTTAGCTCGCGATTCCGGATGACAGGGGAGAGTAGCAGCACCGCGAGTGGCGACTGGCGAGACGTGCCGTGATAGATGACAAGCCACTACCAGCTCCAATGCAGGCAAGCAGGCAGAGAGGCGCGGCCCAGCCCAGCCTTCGATTCGTGTGTGGATCAAATTCTTGGATTTCACTTTCGATCTGTATTATGAATGTCACTCTCGGAAGAATGTAGGCCAGAAATCTGCACATGGTTGCACATGACTCGGATGGCATTAGCGTTTGCATGCAAGATCGAGTATACAGGCCGCAAGTTTTGATTTGTGCTCCGTTTACAATGAGTGCGATGCGATGCGATGCTTCTGTAATCTCGTTGATTTTGTAACGAAATTAGTGTTTGCATTAGCATTATTATTTAAATGAGGTGCTCGTTGGACGAGATGAAACGCTTTTGATTAGGACCGGGATAATGAAACGCATGAAACATTCTCTTATCCTGATGTGGAGCGAATATTTAGGCCGGACTCAACTACGCACAACGACACTGTATCTATACGTACTGTAATAGTATATTGTTGGAACGAATCTTGGCAGCAAATATTAATGTACCAGTGGTAGCTAGGGATAATGACAACGTGACCAAACTACTTGAATTGCGGACGCCCGTTTTGCACATGTCGTCGTTTCCATCGGTTAACATTTGGGAGCAGTTCAGCATATTGCGTTGTCCCTTTCCTTGAATCACCTATGAAATTCGAACCTTACACGCGGTAGGTATAGGTACGATTTGATTTGATTACTGGCGGGCCAGGGCCGCTCCTTGATGTGATGAAAAATGGAATCTCTGCTTCACTTGTAAATAGTATAATGTATTGCTTTATGCCTTGCTTGTAGCGACGTCAGTGAAAGAGATGCGCACGCCTAGCTATAATATGCTCTCGATCTGAAACGTGTGTGAACCATGGTGAATATTCTTCCTGGATTAAGTTACGAGAAGGGTCTTGCTGAAGGCGACGACTGTGGAACTGGAAGGTGACAACCCCGGCGGCGCGGCGACCACAATCGAGTCCCCAGGTGTTGACCTTGGAAATTCCGTCCGTTCTAAAATTATAGTCGCTTCAAGTATACATACTATAAATTTTACTTAATTTACAGGAAATTCATATAATATTTATAGCTTTAAATAGTTTTATTTAAAAAACTAGATTCAAAAATCTTTCCGATTATACTATATTATTTACAAAAATTACTAACAGTCCTTTCTCAGAAAGTAAAAGCGATAAGAATTCTATGATGAAGGAGGTAAGTAACAAAATTACACTGTTGAGTGTCACTGTAATTGACCGATAGGGATATGTGTATACGGAGTAGTAAACTGTAAACATCTCCCGTGCGTGTGGTCTTTCGTGGCTGGGGGGTACGTACGTGTACGTACTATACGTTGAGGCGTAGAGAGTAGCCGCACACTGGAACGGTACAGAAGTAGACATACAATATCAAGGGCAGTGTAGTCCAAGACTCATAATAAAATAAAACCTGCAGTGGCACGCACGTGTTTGACTAGTCTTTCTTTGCCACTTGATGGAGCACGCTGCATGCACGATGCCCTAGTCTCTTGCACGCCTATAGTATAGAAGGAAGAAATGTCGCGGGAAACGCCGGTCGATCCACGAGCTTTCCACGTCGTAAAGGCTCCGGGTTTTAGAACATGGCCGGGCTTACAGCTACGTTACCGGCACATTGTTTTTATTTTTTCTGAGGACTACGTTAGCAGTTCCTAATAATTAAGAAATTAGCAGAGTGCTGCCAGCTGGTTTCGGACTTTGGTCAGTATAAACGGTAGGCAGTGAGCCAGTGACACTGTAGTCCTACGGTGAAAACAAAATTGCACCGGCGTGTGGTTGTGCGTGCGCGGATGCAGCTCGCCGTGCCATAATGCAAGTTGCAGCCCTCTTCCTCACAAATATGAGTACTCTTGGGTCTCGATGTTGATTGGTGGACCGTGGTCCAGCACAGTGTACACTAGTAGTAGACCATCCTGCAAAGACTTTTCAAACAAAGCTGCTTATGGGGTCCACTTTCTAAGAAAAAGGTCAGTGGCCCACACGGACCAGCAACACAATCCGCACATTTGTTTTTTTTTGTGTGTCTTGGGCTCTTGCCAGCCGACTTGGCGACGACCTCAGCGTGTGTGGGTCTTATCCCGGCAACAGTGAGCCATGGCGGTGGTTGACCCGGGTGGTGGCATTGACTGGCGCGCGCGCGCGCGCGGTGACCCGGTGGGAAGCAGCGCCACATGCCGGCGCAGTACACACGTCAGGCTTGACTTCAGCACTGTGTGTTGGGGGGACCCAATGGCTCTCCTACTAGCTCGTCACGGTGGCGTACGCATGCACGCCGACCTGGACGCGGATTTTTTGACCTTGAGGGCACATGCCCTTACGCATGCATCCATTGGATGAAGCTTTGAGATTTGCGTCGGCTCTTGTATTCCAATTGTATTTCTCTTTTACACGTTTTACTGGAAGCCGTATTCTTATCTGACAGTCAGAGTACCTTTCAACTTTATCGGATTACATCCCGCACCCACCCGCACACCACGGCTCCTCATCTTCCACTTCTCATTTTCTCTCTCCCAAATGCCGCCGCCGCCTGCCGTACCCACCGCCGCCACCGCATAAGCATGCCATTTCTGCCGCTGCCTGGCGTCCTCGTTGAATCTCTTGCTCTGCCCCCCAATCCTATCCTCCTCCCTTTTTTTTAAACCAAATCGCAAGTTCTTGCAGGGCGGCCATCCCGGCGGCGGCGGGCGGTGGCCGGCGAGGTTGAGTGCTGCCATCAAGGGCGCAGGGGAGGAGGCGGCCACCTGTTCTTCCCCTCCCTTCTTTTCCTCTTCTGGACGAACAGCGCCGCCCGTGCCATACGGCCGCCTCGACCAAAGCCTCCTCCACCTCCCCCAGATCTCGTTGCTTCGGTATGTTTTGTTTTTTCTACCCATTTGGACAAAGCAGTGTGGAGATTTGTGTCGTAGATTTAAAAAATAGAAATATTTGTATTCCATGAAGATTGAAGCACTAAGCACTAATAACTGAAATGAACCGTTGCTTCTCTGGTTCCTAATGCGATTGTGCTTGGTTTAATTTGTGCTATTTCTTGTCTGGATTTCCAGTCCTAAATTTGTCAATTATTGGTACCTGTATTTTTCTAATCCATATATGATGAGGCATGGATGCAGATTTATGGCAGCTCATTCATGAATCACGTTTTTTCCCCCTTAATTTGTATTTAGCACAATGTAGTTATTCATGGTAAACACATTTCGTTTCCTATAGTACTTGAATCACCTCGTGTTCCAAATAATTAATCTGAAAATATCAACAGAAGTTTTCACCTCTATATTGAAAGTGTCAACAGAAGGTAATGCTTTTACTTCTATATTCTCTGCTTGTTCCTAATTACTTTTCTTTGTGTTGCATGATAGTTGAAGCACAGAGAATTTAAATGACCGGTTGCTTATCTGGTTCTTAAATCTTAATGTCTTTTTTCTAGGTTAATTAAATTTCTGTACTATTCTTTATTGTCTGCTAGCTCTTTTGTAGTCTGACATCATGAACTGCAGGTTCAGTGAAAACTATTTTACTTTGGCTGCTTCATTCTTAAGTTTTCTTTAACTGTTTTTGAATCTAATTATTATATGTATCATTTGTTTTGACATGTTTGTATACACATAATAATTTATCACGTGGTTTGCAAAAAGACATAAATGTTCTTACCAGGAGAGCCCATGATCAACGAGTATAGGCCTTGTATGCCAAAATAGATCTACTAGTTCTTGAACAAGGTAGGTTAATGTCCATTTTTTCTACAAGATGAACATTTAATTTTTTTTTTCAAAAAAAAAAATTTGGATTGCCTAGTATTTACTGCATCACTACAGTCCATGAAAGTTTGATTTTCTTTTTTCAAAAAATATTTTAGGTGTTACATTAGGCTGAATGTTATGTTCCATTACTTAACTGCATCATTACAAATATTTTAGGTACTTCATTACAAATATTTTTAATTGTTTCTTTCTTTTAGGGTAACAGATCCGTGCTTTTAATTTGTGCTCTAATCTTTCTTGACTGCTAGCTCTTTTCTTAATTTGACATCATGAACTGCTGGTTCAAGCAAAACTATTTTCCTTTGCCTGCTTCCTTCTAAGATTTCCTTTACCTGTTTTTTGAATCTAACTATTATATTTACTGTTTGTGTGATATGTCTGTAGAAACTGAATTGACATGTCTGTACAGAACTAATGTTTTCCCCCCTGTTTTATGCAGGGGCTGCTCCTCCTGCTGCCACTTATATTGATAGAAACATTGCATCTTCAGTCAATAACATCCCCATCTATTCTACTTCTCATCTTGTATGGAATGCTTGAGACACTGCCACCTGCATTTCCCCTTTTTCTTGGCATGCCAAGCTAAGGCTTATGTATGATAGATATATGGTATATTTGATATACTAATCATGGCACTTTACTTTATCTACCTATAGAGTAACTGAATGGGCTGTAAATAGTTGCTCTCTTTCTAAGTTATTGGCCAATTTGAAATATACCACATTGGTGAGCTGTTGGATTGCACGATAATAGTTAGGAAATAACATGGCAGTGGACTGAAAGTTGAAGGAGTCATTGATCATGTTTATTTTTTTTAATAAAAATAAGAATAAATGTTCTGCAGTCCATTCATAACCTATGCACTAAATTGATTCCATATCTCCTTAAATTTGGGCAATTAATATCATTTTAGTGCCACCCCAAATTTTCTTTTATTCTATAACAGAAATTACGCTCTTGTGTGCTATCTTCTCTCATAATAGAAAATTTTATTTCTGCGACTAGTGTCTAGGCTGACCTATTTTTGTAGCTGTTGTCGGCACCTTGATACACCTCAAGTATTCAGGAATCTGACAATTTGCACTTCCTCTTCTTTTTGCCATCATCCACCAACAAATTTTTTACATACTTCCTTGTGTCTGGCCCAAAGTGCATGCTCATCAGATTGCATCTGTGATTAGCCAGCAGACTGGGGAATCGTTGAATTGAGTGGATTTAAACATGGATTTGCTTTGGTGAAAAGACTTAAGAGATGGCAGTGTTTCTATTGTTCAACCTCTGAAATCAAGGCCAAGGAATTGTACAAAATATTTCAGAGTTCCTCTAGGCCAGGAGTATGCTTGAAATTTAGTAAGGTTGAAGAGACTAGCATACCAGGTGGTCACTTGAGGCACTTATTTATGTTTTTCTATTTCCTTCTTGGTATGAACCGTACTGTATGAGGGAATCGAAAACAAAAATGTTGAGATCCAGTATATTTTGTATTTTGTTTATGAAAGTTTGAGCTTTTTTCACGAGATGGAAGTGTAGAGCTGATTCATTTTAAGTTATATTAGCAGTTTAAAAATAATCCAGGTAAGTTATTATTTTATAAAAAATAGAATGAAAGTCTTTTTTTTATTTGAGGGAATAGAATGAAAATCTCAACAGTGCGTGTAGTAGAGAGGTACAGTGGTGCGTCCCTCCTATCTTGTTTCTCTCTTTTTTCACTATGGTCTTTTTTCCCTTCACAACCCTCACCCCAACCGCCACACCTTACTTGCCATATAATTTTTTTCTTTGACGGCTATTTAGACTTTATAATACTATTCTGGTTCAATATACATTCACTGTTTATAAAGCAATATTTAGAAGCTAATTATATTATTTTAACTAATTAAAGAGGATGAAGTATTTATACGCCTATACTTCCCAGTCCCAAAAAAGTGTTATTCTCACTTTCCAAAGAGTCAAATATTTAACTTTGACTAAATATATAAGAGAAATATTATTAATTATTATAATACATAATTAGTATCATCAGATAGGTTATTGAATCTATTTTATGATAAATTTAATTGGAGATACAAATGTTACTTATTGTTTTTATAAATCTAGTCGGACGAAAAAAAAAAAATTTGACCGCCTAAAAACCCATAGCTACACTTATTTGGGACGGAGGGAGTATTTTTGAACGTCACATCAGTACCATCTATAAGCTTATTGTACTCTCTTTTTGTTCCAAAGTACACATGGTGTACTCTAAGAAGTCAAGCAAATCTCAAGTTTTAACTAAATTTATAGAAAATAATATTAACATATGTACCTCTTATAATATATAATTAATCTAATGATAATTATTTGATATTATCAATCTTAGTATAGGTTTCTTCAAATTTAAGTTTGTTTGGCTATTACACATTGTAAATGAGGTAAGGTCAATAACTATATTTAGAACATCACATCAGTATCATCCATAAGCTCTCTCTGTTTCAAAATAAGTACACATCACGCAGTTCAAGAAGTTAGACAAATCTCAAGTTTAATTAGATTTATAGAAAACAATATTAAAATTGTACCTCTAAAGAGATTAGTAAAAAATATATGATATGATTAATCTTATGATAAATATTTGATATTATAAATCCTAATATTTATTATGTAGATTTGGTCAAACTTAAAAGTTTCTTTGACTCTAAAAATATAAGATATGCATTTATTTTGGCACTTTGTGTGCAGTATTTTAGAAGTTCATATCACTACCATCTATGAGTTTATTGTACTGTCTCTATTTCAAAATAAGTACATATCGAGCACTCTAAGAAGGCAAACAAAACTCAAATTGTACTATATCTCTGTTTCAAATTAACTACGTATCACCTACTTTGAGAAGTCAAACAAATCTTAAGTTCAACTAGATTTATAGAAGATAATATTAACATTTGTACCACCAAATAGGTTTATAGTAAAAAAATACAACCTTGATCCCAAATTAGTTGACTTTTTTTGATACCAAGTTGACCACTCATCTTATTCAAAAATTTATTTAAAATATCACTTTTTGTCTTGGTTTGATTTATCAATGAAAGTTCTTCAAAAATGACTTAAATTTGACTAAGTTTGCACAAATTTTTAAATAGGATGAGTTTGCGCAAATCTACATAAACATACTAAGGTCTATATCTAATAATTATCATTAGATTAGTCATATCATATAATTTTATATCCTATTTAGAGGTACAAATGTTAGTATTATTTTATATAACTCTAGTTGAATTTGAGATTTATTTGACTTCCTAGAGTGTGTGATATGTACTTATTTTAGAATCGAGACAATACAATAAGCTCATGGATGATAGGATGTGATGTTCTAAAATACTTCACCCAAAGTATTGAAAGAAATGAATATCTTACTTCTAGGAGTAAAAGAAACTTAAAATTGACCAAATTTACATAAAAACGTATTAAGATTTATAATATCAAATAATTATCATTAGATTAATTATATTTATATAATTTTATATTAATCTTATGTTAAACTTGAGATTTGTTTGACTTCTTGAAGCGTGATGTGAACTTATTTTAGAAAGAGAGGGAGAACAATGAGTTCATGGATGGTACTAATGTGATGTTCTAAATCTAGTTATCAATCTTAGTTCATTTATATGAGTTCCTTAGCTTATGGATGGTACTTTTAGAGTCAAACAAAATTAAATTTGACCAAACCTACATAAAAAAATAATATTTATCGTTAGATTAATCATATCATATATCATTAGAGGTACATATGTCAATATTATTTTCTATAAATCTAGTTAAACTTGGGATTTGTTTTCTTGAAGTGCATGATGTGTACTTATTTTTTTTAGCACAGTACCATGAGCTTAAGGATGGAACAACAGGTGACATTGGCTCGACATAAGTTCAAGTTACAGTGGTGTATGAGTTCAATCATATCCAACATGTAATATGTGAAAGATTGATAAACTATATTGGTGTAATCTGTACAACATATATCCCTATTAATAAAAAGAAACATTTATAATGAATCGTTGATATCTTCATTGTCTGATTCGAGGAGTTTCCCTGTGATGCCAATCCCCTCTTGAACTTATTTGGATCATCTAGGACATAGCTATAGTAGTGCTCCTTGATTAGTCGGAACATGGCAAATTATACACACGCATGTTGCTAATTTAACTTTTGCCGATGAAAGGATTAGCAGTTAGTTGATATATCATATATGTTGTCCCTGCGCCAGTCACATGCCCTTGTTATTGAAGTGCTAGGTAGTCTAAACATCTGCTGAACATAAGATCGACACATAATGAGGTTCTTCTAAGTGAGAATTGACTACATGTACCCAGAATTGTATACCACTCTATTCCGGTTATAGTGGTACATAAATTTGCACTTCTTGAGTATGTACCCAGAATTGTACACCACTCCATTCAATTCATAGTAGTAAATTTATGGATAAGGCTAACCAAAAAAAATACAGCCAAGAATTCTTCTGGCACAAGACTCCTGTAATATATGATTTTATACCTAGAACATGTCTCAGAGGCCTAATGTGCATTTATTCATATAGCGCTCCATAAGCAACCGGAGTAAAGTTCAAGTAAAGAGAAATCAAGCTACAGCAATGTATAGTGCTTTGATCTGCTGAAGTTTGGACCTTTTGGTACCCGGTGGATCAAGAAGTGGTCGTGCATGTACGGAGGATACAACATATTTGCACTGGAACAGGCCGAGGTGACAAATCTATACAGAAAGCCATGCTTACATCATATAGAACTAGTACAAACTGCATTCTAGTTAAGCTAAAATATAGAACACCTAGGGCACCCAGATGTTTGAGAGTGATGATCACCCAATGTTGTGCAACAGAGAAAATTGAATGCAAACCCTCTGCCAATTATAGCTACTAGGCAGAACACCACTATCCATGCAGGTTCTTGTCGCGAGCTTGTGCCTCAGCCCTCAGGTTGTGTGCAGCACACACATTCTTTGCAAAAAAAAAAAAAAAAAAAATATATGCCTTGCTTATCTTATCATAATTTTGCTCAATCACCTCCTTGGCTGTATAGCTTCATCATATAGAGCTGAACAGACAGTATGAAAAAAAAATGTTAAGTGAGAACTTCAATTATCAAAATAGGACTGTACATAGACCCTTTAGTTATCTCCATATCATTTCATATCAACAAAAGGATTTGGCCCTGAACATGACTTAAGTCTTGTTCAAAAGTGCATTGCCATTTTGTTTATATTTCAACTCAAAACAAAGAAAATCAAATCCTTAAAGCATTTTTAGAAAGCTGCTTGGTTCATATCAAAGTTGCTATAGGACATGCAAGAGTGGGAGACAGAACACGAAAGTGCTACAACATTGCACAAGTACATCCATTGAACAAGTACATTATTTAGAAATCTGCTAGTTGTTCATGGGTGTTCTGCTAATGGATCATGGTGTAGTCAAAGAATTGTCGAGAAGAGGTACATCCACTGAACAAGTACATAAATACAAGTAATAGGCCACTAGTCGGAAAGAGGTACAATAATGAAACATGATAATAGTTGTACCACCACCTGAACCTATTCTTATTTGGTAAAAGAATTTTTTTTTATTGAAAGTATATAAGTACTAAGCAACACAGTGCTAAGCATTTATCAAAACAACAATATCAACTAATTTAAGATAAACGTATATGAGCATTTTGGAGAGCTTTAATAACTTGAGAAATTAAATTGATATAACCAAAAAAAAATAAGACGGGTAAGTGTAATATGGTAAACAAAATTATAATTGATAAAAATATGCACAATTAAATAAAATTATACATAAGGATTGATTCAAAGTAATGAATGCATTAAAATTGTCTGTGTATGTAGTTTTTTTTTTGTATAATTTTGGTCAAACTTCAAATGGTAGAGTTCACTTATCTCATATGTTAAAATAACATTAGTAAGAGAGAGAGAAAAGGCAGGTACATCTAAAAATGTTCACCAGGACATCATGTGAAGAAAATATAGTTTAGAGAAAAGGCATCCCCAATTTTATTTCATTTGTGAAATAATGAAATTAAATAATAATAAATTTAGTTTCAGTTTTTCGCTATGCATACCATCTTAAAAAATCATCCTTAACACTAATCTATCAATACCCCAGGACTACTAAATCTGAATGCAATAAAAATGAGCAGGTGTATAAATGTGCAGATCCGGCTAGACAAAAAATGGATTGGTTTTTTATAAAATGTGCAGATCTGGCTAAACAGTATTTCAGTACTCCTCATTTTCAGCTTATTTTGGTAGCCAAACTATGTAACAGATGCTTACCAATTAATCAACATTTTCTGACTCTATGCTTTCCAATTACAGATTCAACTTCGATTTCAGAAGCTGCTGCTAGCACCTCAATTTACATATGCATGCAACCTGCTCTACTCATAAGCATTGATAGTAGACAGTACAGCTCTCTTACCTATACACAATTACAGTTTGCAGACAGGTACAATCAACAGCTGCCTAGGCGACCACGGAACCGCGCCTTGTGGAACAATGCTTAGACTGTAACATTAGCAGATTGTAAGCTGACAAAAAAATAGAAAACAAATTTACCTACTGCAGTCCATGGAATGTGACTGGTCGTCAACATTTAAATTGCAGGGGGACTGAATGCTACGAGAACCATGGCTGTACAAAGCCGCCAAGGAACTGCAAATTGATTAAAAGCAACAATAAAGGGGAAATAGTGAATAACATGTCTGACATTTTTGAACAAATAAATACACATGGTTATACACATGAAAGGCAGAAAATGCAAAAGGTAATAATAAAAAAGTACCCAGAGTACTAAAGGTGTAAGCATGGTAACAGTACTAAAAATTGAGAAAAAAACAAAATACAAAAAAAAGGAAAGGTGAGTTTTGTGCTCAGAGATTCAAACCTGTGTTGGGTGATTCCGTCCTGTGGAACGAGATGTATGACCAAACCAAAGATGTATGACCAAACCAAAGCACAGATCCAGTACATTCTTCCTGCACATTGAGATGTCATCCGATGCCCCCAAAACTAGAGGGCTCCATTGAAGCAAAACCTAGCACAGACAAATCAGTACAAGAGATTAAAAAAAAAAAAGGAGATTTAGGGCTCCGTTATACCTGTTGTGGACGGATCTCAAGGGAGCGCTAGGAAAGACGATTCAAGGAAGGAGCTTAAAAAGAAGGGAGAATCAAGGTAAGGAGACGGTTACGGGAAATGTCATTTTCAAGTATATGCAGTACTATATATATATATATATATATATATATATATATATATATATATATATATATATATATATATATATATATATATATATAAAGAATATGGAGTACAAGCAACATGATATACATGTACTATGGTATACATAAATCGAGTAAACTTTTTTTGGGCATGCTCAAATTAATCTCAAAGGAAAGAAACATTTTGAAATTAAGGTAACTTTCAGCACAAACAAATTAGACAAATAGAAGTGTGTACCTAGTACCTGCTGCAAGGTATAATTTTAAACTAACAGTTACATTGCACTCAGAAAGGCTTATGAGATGTATATAAATTAATCTGTGTCATCGACGGAAAAACCCTAAAGAACAGTGATACTAAAAGTGAAGTACTAAAGGCACTACTACAAACAAAAATAATAGAAGTATAAAGCATGACTGTTACCTAAAGAAACATAATTGGTACTGTAGAAGTGGAAAAGTCATACAGGACAAAGTTAAAGTGGCATAGTTCAAGTAATACTGAAAATACATCATTGGTACTAGAAAACTGGAAAAGTCACACAAGCTTTTGTTAAAACGTTAGTTAACTTTTTAAAATTAACATTTTCCTAACTGTTTATTTGCAAAAAGACACGATTAAATAACTCCTATAAAGATATAATGCGCTTCAAAGACGAAGTACTAGCTGACCTGTTATTTAATTAAATGTATAAGCAGTATAGATCCAAGGTCTACGAAAATAAATGAAAGTGGATTAAATGCTCAAGCATATCAGGGATATCTGTAAACAAAACACATATCAGGAAGATAAAAAGAAAAGAAATAATTTAGTGACAGTATTTTGAATAGTGCCAGATCTTATTGAAATAATTTGGCTTGAGAAATTTGTCAATATCATTTTGCATGTCTATGTTCAGGCAACAGAAGCCTAAGACAGCCATAAACTGAAATGTGACAGAAATTTTGGAACAAAAAACATAAATTCTGAGGATTAGTTAACACATAGTGTTTTCTTTTCTTTTATTTTGCTCTGTCCATTAATAAACAAGCTTACTTTATTTCTTTTTTTAAAATAAATCCAAGTGACAAACCATCACATGTGTACATTACGAGGAAGAATAAACAGATTTGCAAAATATAAAATATCCGGTGGACAAAAGAATGATGGATTACCTTGGTCCGTAGATTTATGCATGGGTTTCAAGTACTGGTTGATTACCTTGGTCCATCAGAAAATCAATGGTAAGGAGGGAAATGGAATTATCTTCACTGGCTGGGGATTGTCATGCTTGAAACGTCTTTAGCTGCAAGGACTGATTGCTACGCATGACCAAACACCATGAGATGGATGGATCTTCAGCTGGTTGATTAATTTTGCTTCAGATCTGCACAGATCGAAGAAAACTATCAACATGCTTACATTCACAACGACAGGGGAGGGGAGAAGCCATGCAGCTGAGGTAAGAGAAGATGGACAAGTGCATCTCACCTGCGTGAAAGGAGAGGCAGCCTGTTCACAGCAAGCAGAACGACGACGGCGCCTGACCCATGGGCGAAGCAGTGCTGCGTGCTGGCTCCTGGCGGCCTGGCCCCTTGCGCGGCGGCGCTGCCCCCTGGGCGCGCGCAGCCCTAGGAGTAGCGGCGTTGCCCCATGGCGCGGGCATCCCTACGGCGGCGTCGCTGGGGAACGGGTGGGGATAAAGGGGACCGAGCAGGATGGTGAAGAACCCTAGAAGAAGAGTACGAGGAACGGGTGGCGGCGCTGGAGAAGAAGAGAAACAGGGCCGAGCAGGTAATGAGTGGAGAGAGAGAGGGTAGGCACAGTCTGTGGGTCTGCGGATCCCACCTTTATACGTATCTGACATGTATTTTATCGGTATTTGACTGTATTGAAGTGGAGAGGAATAACTGCACGGATCTCAACACACTACATCCGACGGCAGCATGCATGAGGGCATGTGCCCTCGAGGTCGAATTTTACTTTCTCACGCCGACCTCCCATGCGTCTCCCTCAGCTCGTCGGCCCCTCCTGTGTCTCGTTCTCGTCTCGTAGCAGCTCAGCTCCATGCCTCCATGGGCCAAGGCGTCGCGTATCTCGCTCAACCGTTGACTCCAATATCCCACGCATGCCCTCCGACTCGATCCATCCTGCCTTGTCGTCAATGCCTGCTACGTACGACTACGAGTAGCATACTGGCGATGAGGGCAGCCCGGGAGCAGCTAATGGCAGCAAGGCCTGTACATGGCTTGCACGTATATTGCTTTGACCAGCAAACTATACTAGCAACTGTAACGAGATTTGGAGGGACACGCAGCTTCGTTCGTCGCTCGGTACATTTGCCGTGTGCTTTTCTCGCCTAGCAGCAGTAGCAGGACTGCGTGTGTCAACGGTACTAGTAGACGATGCAATGAAACCCTGTGTATTGTTATGGTAAAATTAAAGGATCATAATGCATGCAGCTGCCAGGACCAGGAATCAGGAGACCTGACGACGACACGGTAGCGCAGTTCGCCGACCGGACCACTGGACCAGGCTAGGTAGCTATCCGGAGCAACCAAAATTTGCAGGGAACAGGAGCAGCATAGCAGTTTCCTATCCGCGAGCACACCGGGCAGCGGCAGGCCTAGCCTCGGATCGCGACCGGCGCTCGGCATTATTGGCATGCCAACGGGAACGTCCTTCTCCCGGCCGCGATTCGATCGGCTCACGAGAATCGCGACGCGGCGTCGTCGGCGACGTCGACGGCTGCATTCGTCCTGATGACCGTTGCATTGCATCCCACGCCGGCATGCGGCGCGACTCGGTGCTAGCTGGATTGGTTGCCGAGTTGCCGCCTGCTGCCTCGCGCGCGCGCGCTCCGGCGTCGACGTCACCTCGCACGCCTCCTTTGACCCCGCACCGGCGGCGTCGCACGCCGTGTACACAGCGACAAAATTATTGTCAGAGTTTGGTTGTGCCAACAGCTAGCTACACCTAGTTCAATTGGAGAAACACCCTTTGAGTTCCTAATTACTGGTCGTGCTAATGACATGGCGAACATGGATCCGAACAAGAACAGCCAGGTGCACATGCACGAGGTGATGCCTGCTGAAGGAGCAGAGGAGCTAGCTGTCCGACGGGTACGTAGCAAGCCGACCGGCCAACAAGTAGTAGTCTCGTAGTACAGTGTTGGGCCATCATAATGTGTGCCCCCGTTCATCCAGGTCCAACTGCTTCCATGGACGCGCGCGCATGTGGTCGGTGGAGCCCATAAAGTCGCGCGCTGTGCATCCTCAATGTGGGCCAGCATATCAGGGCTTTGTTGATCATGGAACCTACCATTAGCACTTTGTCAGTTCTGGATTTGTGGCTACCTAGCTAGCCAAGCACCGTCCTGATCGAAACAGGATTACCCCAACACAAGCAATTTCGGTAGGTGGGGGGTCATATTGGTTTCTTTAACGAGTGTAATCTGCAGGCATTGTTTTGCTTGTTGTCTCTTCTGTCGTGGCAGTTGCCGCATTCGGTACTCGCTCCCTCCACCAGCAGCTAGCAAACACCAAAAAAGAGACGAAACCATGTGAAGAAGGCATTCGCAATACACGAACATGAGTGCTGCTGCTTAATCTGTGGAACCAAAAGACTGATTGATACACACACACTGGCAGTGGCAAGCGCCCCGGCCTAATCTCAAAACAAGACAGCCCTACCTACTTCCTCCCTGTGTCCTGAGCTACCTGCCATGCAGGTAACCATGGTTTTTTTTTTTTCGAATTCCAGGCTATTTCAGTTTGGTAAACAGGTCTTGAGCAGCGCCACCTGTCATATCGGCTGGTAGTGTGCCACCCATGCCTAAATTAAACACGATCAAGCAAGAACCAGATTCTCCGCTAATCCTGGTACGTACACATACGCACGGCGTGTGATCTGTCGCCGAGTCATCACCGCATAATGACTCTCTGAGAACAGCGGACGGGGAGATGAATCGGATAACAACGCCAGCCCATCCAACTCGCGCGTGTACGTTGTTGGACGGCGCCGATGCTCTTGCTCGCCTCGGCTCGCCATCGACGACGGAAAGCAGCACGGCGCGAGGCCGTGTTCACATTAATGGCCGCCGGCCAGGTCTTTCCTGGAAGGCAAAAAGAAAACGGGGTTGGTCGGTCAGTAGCTGGGTGGATAAAGATATATCCACAGGGGCCACAATTAATGAACAGGAGGGGGGGAAAAAAAAAACAAGCGCCAACCGGCAGAACGGAACGGAACGGAACGCTGCGCTCCGGCCTCCGGCTCCGGCTCCGCTGAAAACATATCGCGGTCCACCCCCCGGGTTCGTGGGCCTTTCACACGGAGCCCCACTCCTCTCCGCCGCCTATAAATGCCCGCCCGCTCCTCCCCGGTTTCGGCACTCCCATCCATTCGGCCATTCCTTCGCCTCTGAGCTTGCAGTCGCAGACGTTCTCAAGGCGCTCGTGAACGCTCTCGTCTCAGCCCGCCCGTCCGTCTCTGTGATTTGGTTGGCTTTAGCAGTTTAGCCTAGGCTTTTCTGCAAGTAGCAGCAGCTTCTTGCGTCTTCCTGGTTGAGCTTCTGGTTGGGTCGCGATGGCCGGCGGCGTGGTGGTGAACACCGGAGGGGGAAAGGACTACCCCGGCAAGCTCACCATGTTCGTGCTCTTCGCCTGCATCGTCGCCGCCACCGGCGGCCTCATCTTCGGCTACGACATCGGCATCTCCGGTACGGCCGAGCGCCGAGCGCCTCTCTCTGATTCATTTGTTTCGTCGCGATTTTTTCAGTTTTTTAATTTCATGGCTTGTGGTTGAGAAGACACAGAGAGAAGAAAAATGGCAGTCCTTGTTTGCATCCCGCACGCTGCTCTGTTCTTGCGATTCGCGAAACAGGCAGGGTATTTTCTCGGGCGCAGTTCACCTACCGTCCGCATCGTCTTTTGCACATCCATACAAAACTGCGATATTCCCCCTCGTTTTCTTTATTTCCTTTTGCCAAGATTCTTACAAACCCAAGAAGAATCTTTCCATGCATCACCTCGCCATCTTTCATTTTCGTTTTTATTTCCCCCACACATTACTAGTGGTTCTTTATTAAGTTATTAATTATAAAGAAAATAAAGATTATCCAAGATCATTCCAAAAAAATATAATAACTGTAATAGTAGTCTTTCAAGCAAATCAAACTCTGTAACAAAGAAAAAAAACCAGGTTGGTGACGACTGACGTTTTTGTGCAATGCTGTGGTCTCGCAGGTGGCGTGACGTCGATGAACCCGTTCCTGATGAAGTTCTTCCCGTCGGTGTACCACAAGGAGCAGGAGGCGGAGCGGAACCAGAGCAACCAGTACTGCAAGTTCGACAGCCAGCTGCTGACCATGTTCACCTCATCGCTCTACCTCGCCGCGCTCGTGGCCTCCTTCTTCGCCGCCACCGTCACCCGCGTGGCCGGCCGCAAAGTGGTCCATGTTCGGCGGCGGCGTCACGTTCCTGGTCGGCGCCGCGCTCAACGGCGCCGCCAAGGACGTGGTCATGCTCATCCTCGGCCGCGTCCTCCTCGGCATCGGCGTCGGCTTCGCCAACCAGTCCGTCCCCGTCTACCTCTCGGAGATGGCGCCGGCGCGCCTCCGCGGGATGCTCAACATCGGCTTCCAGCTCATGATCACCATCGGCATCCTGTGCGCCAACCTCATCAACTACGGCACCGCCAAGATCAAGGGCGGGTGGGGCTGGCGCGTCAGCCTCGCGCTCGCCGCCGTGCCGGCGGCCATCATCGCCGTGGGCGCGCTGTTCCTGCCCGACACCCCCAACTCCCTCATCGACCGCGGCTACACCGACGACGCCAAGCGGATGCTCAAGCGCGTGCGCGGCACGGACGACGTGGAGGAGGAGTACAACGACCTGGTGGCCGCCAGCGAGGAGTCAAGCTCGTGGCGCACCCATGGCGCAACATCCTGCAGCCGCGCTACCGCCCGCAGCTCGTCATGGCCATCGCCATCCCCATGTTCCAGCAGCTCACGGGCATCAACGTCATCATGTTCTACGCGCCGGTGCTCTTCAAGACGCTGGGCTTCGCCGACGACGCCTCCCTCATGTCCGCCGTCATCACGGGCCTCGTCAACGTCTTCGCGACCTTCGTATCCATCGTCACCGTGGACCGCCTCGGCCGCCGCAAGCTGTTCCTGCAGGGCGGCACCCAGATGCTCGCGTGCCAGATCGTCGTCGGCAGCCTCATCGGCGCCAAGTTCGGCTTCACCGGCGTGGCCGAGATCCCCAAGGCGTACGCGGCCATCGTGGTGCTCTTCATCTGCGCGTACGTCGCCGGGTTCGCCTGGTCCTGGGGACCCCTCGGCTGGCTGGTGCCCAGCGAGATCTTCCCGCTGGAGATCCGGTCGGCGGGGCAGAGCATCAACGTCTCCGTCAACATGCTCTGCACCTTCATCATCGCGCAGGCGTTCCTCCCCATGCTCTGCCGCTTCAAGTTCATCCTCTTCTTCTTCTTCGGCGCATGGGTCGTCGTCATGACCATCTTCGTCGCGCTCTTCCTGCCGGAGACCAAGAACGTGCCCATCGAGGAGATGGTGCTCGTCTGGAAGTCGCACTGGTACTGGGGCCGCTTCATCCGCGACGAGGACGTACACGTCGGCGCCGACCTCGAGATGCCCTCCGCCAACGGCAACGGCAAGGTTGGAGCCGGCAAGCTCGCCGGAATGCAGTAGCCGTGGCGGTGCCCTCGGCGTCCCTCGCTGCTGATGGTGTGGTGTGGGGCAATAATCTACCCATACAGTATTATTCTTGGGGGTTAGCGGGAAATTTGAAACTTTATTAAGGATTCATCATCACTGTATTATAATCGTCTCATTAGGTAGGATGACTGGATGATGACGAGCAGTCAACTCTAGTCTTCGTCTCCTGTCTTCTTCCTTTTTTCTTTTTCTTTTCCCCTTCTCTGTGCGGTATACTCAATGTGGGGTATAATTATATTTGGAGCAGATCAAATGAAATATGAATATCAATTGCAAGTTGCAACTGCAGACACTCTGGATTTCCCGTGCATGGATGAATGCTGACCACTGGTACTGACTTTCAGATCCACGGCAATTAAAGCCATTTGCATAAAAAGGCAAAAAATTTAACGCTTATTACTCGTATCCCTCTTTTTACATGTCTCATATCCTAAGTCGATATTCTTAAGGTTGACCATTAACTTTAAAAATCCCATTTAGTTTCACAGCATATGAACAATATAGTATGAAAATATTTCTCAAAGTGAACCTAAAAAACATAAATCTTATGTTGTTAACCTCTAGTTAAAATTTGATGATCAAAGATACAAATTTTTTGACATACCCAAAATTAATATGCCATGCAAAAAATAAAGGGAATATTTCACACAATAATCAAAATGTATGAGCATGAGTTTACAGATTCTTTGGGAAAATAGGAAAGCACTGATTCGTTCAAGCATTTGATGAGCCTTTTCACAGCGGCATGAGTTTCATCCTCAAAGTTTAGGGGCTCTTTGGCATGATTTATGGCTTCTACACCAACCTATAATTAGAAGTATTGCCAAATATGCATGTGAAGGATGGCTTGTGAAGCCATTTTGTGCCAGGATTCCGAAGCCATGAGAAAAAGGTTTTTCCTAGGTGGTCAATGGGTCCCCCCCCCCCCACACACACACACACACTCAAACATAGTAGAAGTAGCCATCAAGTTCTCATAAATTACAGAAAATACCATTGACTACTGTAGACATTTAACCTCTTCCATCCATTTCTCAAAAAATATGAGAAACCATTTGACCAGTTTTTTTTTTTAAAAGGTCCAGTTTCACCACAAAATGGTGATCATGATTACAAACCAAAGCCTAGGCTGCTTTTTAAAGCAACAAGCTGGTGTGCTAGGAATCCCATAAGAAATGCCTCCATCCACATGACATAAATGCATGTCATAGCATAGTATCATGTCAAATCGTTTAAAATCTGATTAAGTTTATAAACATACTAATATTTATGATATCATATAAGTGTTGCTAAATTTATTATGGAATATTTATTTTGTGGCGTAAAAGTTAATATTTTTTCTATAAATTTAATGGAAATCTTAGGGTATTTTTTTTTTAGAATTACACATTACAACACAAAGGCGATCACAACACACACGTACACTCATCTATATGAACACGCCGCATGCAAACACTACCCCTATGAGCACCTTCTAAGGACCGAGCCCGACAGATCTTGTCGACGGAGGCGTCGCCTACCACCTGAAAGTATAACGCCGTTAAATCCTAGAATAAATCAAACACGCCAAGACGCAAACTCTACTCCTATGAGCACATCCGGAAGGGGCTGAGCCGGCAGATCTTGTCGACGGAGACGTCGTCTACCATCGAAAGCATAGCGTCGTTAAATTTTAGAATAAATCCCAGAAAAATACGAACACGCATGCCAATTCGAGGACTTAAACCTAGATGGATATGTTACACCAACAAACATGACCAACTGATCGGTTCACAAAATCTTAGGTTATCTTACTATGGATGGAATTAAAAAATTGCATTGTTTTTCGAGGGTGGAGGAGGTATTAGGGAATTGCTATATTTTAGGTGAGAAATTTTAGAAAGTTATATAGGTAGTAGAATTAAAAGGACAACTCACCACTGGCAATGACCAATTTTTTTCTATAGCCAAATGAAGACAAAATAGCTTGTTGGCTACTAACAGCAACAAAAAAAATCGAACACCTGGCATCGATTACCCAGTGGTGGCCGGTGGGAGGAGGCCTGCATCCCCTTTCTACTCGCTGGAAAACATAAATGTGCCGCAAATGCAACAGACCAAAAAATAATGTGCCTTTTTTTCCAATTTTGTTCTGTATAAACGAAGCCGTTGCATCCATCATGCGGCAGTGCGGCACAGTGCTCGACCATCTGCACAAGATGAAAACGCGAGCCTCTTTTTGTTTGTTCTGTTTTTATTTTTTTTCAGTTACCTTATTGTTTCAGATCACGTGGTGGAAGGGTGGAAGCGGCCGCTGCCGTGCCGGGGTCCCTTTTTCTGGTACATTCTCGCGATGGATCCGTAGTCTCTACAGTAGAGAAGGTGATGACACTTTGCTCGTAGGACCGCACAATGGTGTGTTTCAATGACAGTAAGGTCTGAAACTGAAACGACGACGACGCAGCGCCACCGACCGGGCTGCGCAGCGTGAGGTCGCCGTGCCGGCCGGGTCTCTCCAGTGTCTCCAGGGTGCCGCGCTCCCACGGCACGCTGACACGCGGCCAAACCAGCAGCAACAACAGCTGTGTTAGGCGCAGCCGTCCTACGTGTGGGTTATCCATTTCTCCAACTACCGAAACTGCCTCGTGCCTCCTAGTACAGTACTACTTTTGCTGACAATTTTGATCCTCCAACTCTTAGCTCGCCTTCTTCTAGAAGACTACAACGTGTGCCAGCTTCACGCTCTTATACGCCATTTTATAGATACCCCTATGTCCGAGTGATCTCGACTAATAAGACAAGCCAACTGTTTACTGTGAGATAAAAATACTGTTCGAACAACTGATAATAAAACAAGTGGATAGGAATTTATAGAAAATGAGGTGTACACAGTCTTTGGTGATAACCACACAAGTCCAGCACATACAAGTCATCGGTAGCCAGACCTCAGCTGTCCAAGAAAAAGGTGGTCATGTTTCATGTCGGTTTTATTTATCCACACAGCAGCAGGGCAGCAACAACAGTAATGGAATTAGTAGCGCGTTCATATATGCAAGGTGAGTCACAGGCCAACGCCCCGCCAACTCAGCGAGGAGTCCTATGTGAAGCACCGCCCTTCCTTTTTCGCCACCTCAATCTTTGGGCGCCGGCTCCATATACGAGATTGAGGGGCTATTTGGTTCTTTTGCCTAACAGTCTAACCTAGCCTCTTCTCACCTGGCCTCTCCTCGCCAACGCCGGAGAGAAGTTCCAGCTCCCTCACGCTAGCTAGGCCAGCGCAGAAACCAAGGCTGCTCGCCAACCAACCAAATCTGCTCACAGTGACTAGGCTAGGTGAGGCCAGAGCTGGCCAAGGAACCAAACGCCCCCTGAGTATGAGCAGTGATCTCCCTCTCGCGCTCCTGTGTTCGTTCGTATTGAGAAAGCGACCGAGGAGTGGGAGGACAACGAAAGACGTATGCCGCGTTCGTCGCAATAGGATCCGGGTTATTAGAGTACATTAACACGGGTTTTTAATTGCCCACGCGGTCCAACGCGGACAACCCTTTTTCCAACCCGGCCGGCCCACCAGCTCGTAATAAGTAAACTAATAATAAATAAATTTAAATTTAATTAAAGTAGTCTGTGTGTGTACTCCTATACGCCATATTAGTTGTCCAAGATCTAACTTTATCCATCATTTTTTATTGAAATATATAAGAAAAATTAAAAATAAAATTACTTTTTATAAAAATAGGCTTCAAGGTCAATCTATACATATAAGTTTCACATTTTTAAACTAAATATTTTAAAAGTTAAGTTTATGTTCCCAATGTTTGACCCAAACCTTGTTCAGAACGTCAACTAATATGAGTATGGAGTAGTATACTACACGTCAAAGGGCGGGAAAAGGTGGTTGGTGGCTGGAAGCTGCGGATTACGCAAATGTGATCCGGATAAATTTGTGGATAACCCTTTCGGCGGACGTGGAAAGGATGCAAATGCCATTTCGATTCACGTGGTGACAGACAGGATCCGATTCGGTGACACAAGCCCGCTGCTCTTCATGTCATCAGCAGCACAACGCAAGCGCCGAGCCTTTTCCGCCACGCACGCGTTTTGGCCGCCTGGATTTGGTTTGCATGCCTTCCAATGCAAGTTCCGGCGGTCGGACGGTGCGCGCGCTAGCTGGAGCTGATTCAGCTGATCAAATTAATTAATCAACTGATGGCGCTTCATCATTCTGTATGACAGCAAGTCAGCAACAGGGTACGTAATGTATTTATATATTTTTTTTAGGAAAACAGGGTATGTATGGTCACCGGATCAATCAAATTCAACGACGCTAGCTGCATGCCTTCGTGGCTTCGTTGAACTGAACCTACTATACAGAGAAAAGTACTAGTATTAGTGCGCCGTGTTTGGGAGCCGCGGAAGTCAAGTCCACTACCTGATGACTGGGCGAGCGAGCACCTGGAGTTGATTCGATGCTCGCAGGTGTCGCCGGTCGCCCCACGAGTCCACAACCACAAATCTGGATCGTTGGATGCATGATGTCAAAGCTGCCGACGACGTGACAAGCCTCGTAATAACCGATATGTGGCGAACATGATAGTATACTCCACCACAATTTCTTTGCGGCGCGCACTGAACACATGCAATCTTAATTAACTCACGAAAAGTGTGTCTTCAAAAAACACATATCCTTATATATATATATTATCCACGACGTAAGAAGAGTACGTCACAAAATCAGGAACGAGAAGAGCGTGTTGTTATCGTAAATAAACAAACCAAAAAAGGCAAGGAAATTGGAGCCACCAGCTCGAGGATCCATTTCCGCCGGGCAACATGCATCTCTTTTTTACGCAACAGGACGACGTGCTCATGTGAAGGCTGCCTCCCTTTCCGCCAAAAGAACGAAGCATGCCTGGTGCCTAGAGTACTACTAGCACCTACGTACCTGCCATCAGTGCCGGCTTATCCTTAACACGATCGATTTGGTCTGATCCGGGCCCCAAGCTCTTCCTCAGGCCTCGCGTGCTCCGAATCTTGGGGAAAGAGAAAAGGAGATTGATAGATAGATCATACTCCTAGATGATGATGAGGACGACGCAGAACGTAACAGAAGAGGCCCGGCCCGCACCAACCAGACCCAGACCCACCTAGAGCTGCCGAGCTAAAGCCCTGCGGCTGCGGGAGGGATCACATGGATGACGGACGATTTCATTTCGAGCGACTGCGACGTAAGCTGTGTGTTGTGATGACCGCCCCTAGCTCGTCTCATGATCACGGGCTCACGGTGGGAAAGGGGAGCGGCAAAGAAAGTGATTGACAGCGGCAAGAAGCCCCGTCGGCGTCCGGATTAGATTAGCGCGGATTTAAACTCCGCGGCGTGCATGCGTGCGTGGCGCGACAACTTTGCCCAGCCTGCGAGTGCGAATCTGCCTGCCGCCCTCGGCCCGTGAAACGAAATCCAATCCAATCCACGGCCTGCCTACTAAAAAGGTGGTTGTTGGCTCGGCGTCGCCGGTTACGCAACGTGACACGGATAAATTTTTGGATAAGGCCTTGGACCTTCGTTTTCCTTCCCGGCGAGCGGCGCGGATGTGGAAAAGCAAGATGGTCGGTCGGTCGCTCCCTCCCGGCGCCGGCGGGCATGCAGGGGCAGCAGCTCCCAGCTACCACCACCGTACCACGCTGTCCACGCACTTCCTTTAATTAACTCCGAGGACAAGCGCGCGCACACGTGACAGGGTCCGATTCGGGGCCACGCCACCGCCCGCGCGTTTCGCGCGCACGGCGTTCGTTGGGGATCTCATCGTTCTCGGTCGTTGTCATGGCATGGGATGGGGCCATGGACTGCTGCTATCCACAAACTATTGAATAGTTCAAGGCCGTCGCCGGCTGCCGAGACTGCTTCGTCAGCGTCGCGCTACTTTTATCCGCACACGCTTTGACCAGCTGCAGCCTGGCACAGTGCAGCCGTGCAGGCGTTGCGTTGGTTTGCCTTGCAAGTTCCGACTGAACCGCTGACGGTCGGTGCGGTGAGCTGGCTGGCTGGAGCTGATTCAGCCGATCGATCGCGCTTCCCTGACCCTGCACCTGCAGCATACTAGTACTAGGACGAGGGACAGCAACACTGCAACAGCTAGCGAGTGCATTCATGTCATATTGTAATGATGTAAACGCACCCATTACCCATACCATCACCATGGGACATGGGTCGGCGCTCGGCGGCACCGGTTCCTTCCACCTCCACCGGGAGATCAACAACAAGCGTGTCGATCGTTATTATTTGCAACGTGTCACGCAGCATGACGTGAAGGCATCGTGGCACCACAGGATGCTCAACTCGAAAGAGCGAATGTTTGTGCACAGATTTTCCTTTCTGATCGGATATATATGCACAGATTTCCCGCCGCTTGAACTGGATCATCAGACAGACGGAAACGTTGGCCACGCGAGGATTAATGATGACGCTGCCGTCGTTGAAGCTGGGAAGGCCCGGCCCTGCCGGCCGCCGTGTTTAATTTGGGTAGCCGTGGAAGTCAAGGATCTGATCACTCAGCCAGCAGCACCTGGAACTGATTCGATGGGGCAGGGGGCTCCTCATCTCGTCCTCGACGGCGACGACGACGCCCACCGACCCCTGTGGTCAGCGGATTTAGGGGGCGGTTGCCACGCGCGCTGCTCGCGGACGTACGTCGCTTCGCACACGCAGTGCGGCAGAGGCAAGTGCGCCACGGCGGTCGCGGACGGTGACTTGGTGGTGATCGGAGACATGGAGGAGGAGTCGGCCACACCACGACGATAGCTCTCTCTCTAGTAAATGGAGTGGACTCGCAATCGCAGGTCAAGTATCCGCGCCAGCAGATACGCATCGGATCCGTCATGGGCAGACCACTCGATCCTGCTTCGACGGAGTGGACGAACGTGCACTAGCTACATTTGTCTCATCACCTACATGTATGCCACATTAAGTACAAAGCAATCCTTAATTACTTTCTCTATTGACTTGCGACGTAAAATGGGGTGGAGGGATTTGAACGCAGAATGGCAAAAATTGTGAAACTCTAAATTATAAGACGTTTTGATTTTTTTTCTAGATCTATAGCTTTTGGTAACCTATGCCTAGATACATAATTTCGCCTTATAATTTGACACAGATGAAGTATATTTGATTAATCAGACTTTATGGTTCAAAACTTCAAATCCGCGAAATCGACAGGTTTCATTTCAGGCCCAGAACGCTTCAGTTGGGCCTCATGTACCTCGACGAGTATGTAAACACATCCCGCGGGAATCAGGGGTTATCGTTTTTTTTCCTTTTATATTTAGAAACAAAAATTGAATTAGCGTTTTGGGCTCAATCTTTTTTTTTCTTTCGCTGACTATTGAGCCTTGTTATCGAACTCAATGAGCCTGATTCTTCTTTCCTGGACGAGACGAAAACCAAAAGGCATATATTGTTGAGCAAATGATCGCTATAATGGAATTAGGTGTCCAAATCCGCGAAACCAAAAGGTTCTTTTTTTGTCGTGCTCCATTTCCTCCGCTTTGCTATGAGTACGAGGCGAGTTGAGGCCCAGAACGCATCAGTTGGGCTTGATGGGCCTCATCTAGTCACATCTGGGATCTGATATGCAAGCTTTTTTTTTTTTGCGAGCGGGTATTGTACCCGTATTTCATTAAGGAGAAGAGAGTTTCAAATACATGGCTTTAGGGGTAGCGAATTACAAGTGCCTGCGAGGCGTGGGCGCCGCATCTGCTCCCCCTAAAGCGAACTAGACGGGAACTAATCAGACTACTAAACGGCCGTGGACTTCCTTTTTGAACCAAATTATGTTAAGTGTTTTGGGCTTAATCCCTCTGCTTTCCTTTTGCTAATTATTGAGCCTTGTTCTTGGACATTGAACCCAATGAGCCTCATTCTTATTTTCCTGGACGAGAAAGGCCTGGCCTATATATACCATGAAACACAAAAGGCCTATTGTTGGAGTGGATTCCATTGAAACAAAACGACTGGCCCATTAACAGTCGAGGCCTCGGCAAGATGGCATCCATGTATCATGTACTATACAGAGGTGTTTGTTAATGTTGGGAAATAAATAATCCTAACATAATTGTGGGCTTATACTAAATATACCGCTGAAGGGTTAAGACTATATAAAGGAACATGTAACCATCAATATTGAATAAGAGAGATACTAGTTCTATAATATTTGATCTCCTATCTGTTCATCTGATATGCTATTGGAAAGGGATACGGGATATCATCTACATCTTCCTCACGTCTCATCTGCTGTGGGAAGGGAAAGGAACCAGATCAGGGATCTGCAATAACTACGGTATGCTGTTCTTGATTTTGGTTGGATCCATCCACCCGCAGATTAATTTCTATTTTCAATCTAGATTGATTTCGTGTACAGATCTAGCATGCTAGATTCGTAGCATATTGCTTTTCCGGGCTAGTTTTCATGTTCTAGATTGATCTACGTGGTTTTTTTTGCCGCTATCCTGATGATGGCCGCCGCACTAGTATGCTAGATTAATATATTTGTTTTTTTTGGCTAGCAGCTAGATTATGAGATTAAAAGAAAATCTTGTAGATTATTTTTGCTAGTAGTCTAGACGTGCTCTATATTTGTTTTTCTTATATGGCAGATTCAATCTTGATGAGTGTATGTTTGGATACTAGCTTCTTAGAACCTCAGTAGATTGGTTTGGTTTTGGTAGTTTGCTTAATAGATTGGATCTTGTTTTACCGATGATATTTTTTTCTTTTCTTACCACGTCGGCCACCGAATCATGCTATGCATGTACGCTGGCGTATCTTATACCAGTAAAATGCATACACATGTTTGCCAATCCAACAACCAGTTAGTATGTATGCATGCACGGTAGCATATTTAATTTTTCATGTATCTTGCGACGTCTGCTCACCACAACACGTTTCACATACGTGTATGCTGGCTTCCATGCGTTGTGCTACCTGAAGCTACGCATTACCCATGCACTCTTGCGATGTCGGCGGCAACTGACTGTTGTACGCCTTGCGTGCATGCATGTATACTTCATTCATGGCTATATATTTTTGCGTCAATACTTCATCCATGGCTATATATACTACTTCATGCTTATTTACCAGAAGTTAATTTGTAGATCTACTCATGAGGAGTCTAAGAAAATTAAATTTTCTATTTTATAATTTTTCTATAATTTTTACTATGATTTTTTAAAGATTCAGCCAAAATAAATAAAAAAGAAAAATACTTGCAAAAAACTTTAGTATAAAGCATACCATATTATATATTCACCGTGTAGATCTACCTACATGGAGTCCAATAAAATTAGATTTTTTCATTTTTGTGATTTACTATAATTTTTCAAATATTTAGCCAAAATAAATAAAAAAAAAAAAAATAAAACTACTGTTAATGTAGTAAAACTACTATCAAAAACACTCTAGAAAAGTAAAGTACATAGTTTGAAAAATTGAGGAATGTTGTTTATCCGATTTTAGAGTTCAGAGAAAAAATAGATTTTCGTGAAAGTTGAAGGAGGAAAAATTAGTTGAGTGGATTCGATTGAAAGAGGAGTACAGGACTACTGGCCCATTAACAGTCCAGGCCTCGGTAAAGGGTACTTACAGGTACGCCGACAGAAAGCTCTGAGCGGTGGACCGACCCGCCGACGGTGACGATCAGGTAGGACGTCCCCATGCACGATCAGGTGCACGGCCACACTCGCCACCACGCGCGAATTGAAATTCGATCGCTGTCTCTCCCCTCGCAGGCGACAGCTCCCCTGCCCACTTCGTCTTGTGGAATGGAAGCCGGCCATTGTTGTATCTGCTCGACCAAAAATTCCCAGGACGCACCGTGGCGATCTAGCGGATTAAATTCAGCGAACGTGTAAAACTAAACCGGCAGCAAAATCCACCCTAAACGCCGCTCAGCAAATGCATAGCACACGCACCACCGCGTAGCGCACTGCTGTGAACCATGTGGCTTGATTGATTGAATAAGCTGTTGAAGGGTGGCCTGGCTGTTTCTGCATTAAACAAATCAGATCACCGCACCCCTCCGACGGCGGATCCAACCACTCGCCGTCGCCGACACAATGGTCGTCGCGCGCGCCCACAAAAGAAAACACCCCGGAGAAAGCAAAGCATCATGCATCGTGAAAGCAAAAATAAAAGGCGTGCTCCTGCTCTTTACATTGCATTCGCTAAAGAACACGGCCACAAAATGTATAGCACTCACTCATGCAGCATAATGCGTCCCGGATCGCACTGAACCAGTGGAAACCAAATGTAGCAAAGGCAAGAAGCAGAAAGGGTAAATTGGAAAAACAAAGCGGCTGGAGGTTAGGCAGGCGGCTCGTAACACACATGGCAGCTACCTGGTGAAGATCCAATTCAAGAGTGGGGAGAGGGTGCGTGCTGACAGGCTGGTATCCTGTTGCCGTCGCCTCCGCCTCACCCTGCTAATGGGTTAGAATCCACCCTTTATCCAAATCCAATCTATAAAAAATTGTCTTCATTTTTCAATCCACACCACTCCAAATTCTTATAGTTTCAACCCAACTCACTCCAATCCATAAACTAACTAAACCCGTGGGTTTGTTAAAAAACCCATGGATCCTACATCGAAACCGGACTCTAGAACTAAAAGCTCACGTTCACACCTTAAAAATTTATCGAAATAGACTGAAATTTTTAAATACGTCTCAAAATATCATGAAGATAATCTGCACCAGCTAGCATATCAAGATTTGCACGTGAACCCCACATCGAAGCCGGACCTTAGAAATAAAAGCTCGCGTTCACACTTTAAAAACTTATCGAAATTGACTGAAATTTTTTAAATACATCTCAAAATGTCATGAAGATTATCTGTGCCAGTTAGCACATCAAGATTTGCACGTGGACCCCACATCGAAGCCGGACCCTAGAAATAAAAGCTCGCGTTCACACCTTAAAATTTTATTGAAATTAGCTGAAATTTTTAAATATGTTTTAAAATATCATGAAGATAATCTATGCCAGTTAGCACATCAAGATTTGTATGTGGGCCCCACATCGAAGTCGGACCCTAGAAATAAAAGCTCGCGTTCACACCTTAAAATTTTATCGAAATTGACTGAAATTTTTAAATATGTTTCAAAATGTCATGAAGATAATCTGTGTCAGTTAGCACATCAAGATTTGCACGTGGACCCCACATCGAAGCCGGACCTTAAAAATAAAAGTTCGTGATTCACACCTTAAAAAAAGAATTAAAATCTCAATCCATCCAACCCAAGTTTTCGTTAAACTCAACCCAACCCAATCCATTAAGTAAATCAATCCATTCAAATCCATTAGAAATGTACACATATAAGAACCCAACCCATAAAACCCATTTCAACCCAAACCATTAGCAGGGCTACCTCCGCCACGTTCCGTTCCACCTCTCCTCTTCACCCACCCAACAGCTGCCCCACCACCTCACCACCCATAGCCCACAGACACCTACTACTTACCTTGCGCGCCAAGGGCCAACACGCGCCAGCGAGCTCACTAGCTTGATCCGTTCGCTTCCCTTCCCATCGCCGACGAAATGGCGCCGCGGCTGCTGGCGTGCTTCGGGCGCAGGGGCGGCGCGACGGCGTCGGCGCCGGACGACGCGACAGCCGAGGGGCAGCAACAGCAGCAGGAGGCGGCGCCCCGGGCCCGGTGCTGGTGGAGCTGTTCGCGTCGCAGGGGTGCGGGGCGTCGCCCGAGGCGGACGCCGTGGCGGCGCGCCTGGCGCAGGATTCCGGCGAGGACGGCGGCGCCGTGCCCGTGGTGGTGCTGGCGTTCCACGTCGACTACTGGGACTACCGCGGGTGGAAGGACCCCTTCGCGTCCAGCGCCTGGACCGTGCGCCAGAAGGCCTACGTGGAGGCGCTCCGCCTCGACACGCTCTTCACGCCGCAGGTCGTCCTCCAGGGCCGCGCGCACTGCGTCGGCACCGAGCAGGACGCGCTCGCGCAGGCCGTTCGCGACGCGCCGCGATACCCCGCGCCAGCCATCAAGGTAGTACGTGCCCATTTTCTGCAACACCTAGCTGCCAGCGTCGATCCACCTGATACCTGACCTGCTGATCTGATCTGTGTACGCTCGCGCGCGTGCAGGTGACGTTCCAGCGGCCGAACCCGGCGACGCTGCAGGCGTCGTTCACGGGCACGCTGCGCAGCCGCGTGGAGGGCCCCGGCGGTGCGAGCGTGCTGGTGGCGCTGTACGAGAGCGGGCTGGTGACGGACTGCGGGCGCGGCGAGAACAAGGGCAAGTCGCTGCTGAACGACCACGTGGTGCGCCGCCTCGAGAAGGTGGCCGCCGTGCGGGAGGGCGCCTCGGCCAAGAAGACCGTGTCCGGCACCGTCCAGTTCCCGCTCTGGGACGGCTTCCGCGCCACCAAGTGCGGCCTCGTCCTCTTCGTCCAGAACGCCGCGCTGCAGGTGCTCGGCGTCCAGCACTTCGACCTGCCCGACAACGTCTGACTTAGTACGGTGACGGCGGTGGGGTGCGCGCAAGTTTCGACGGCTCGCGTTGGCTCCCGGCGGCGGCGGCGCGCGGCGGCCGGGCGTGACATTCATGTAGCGTTCGATTGTCGGGTGTGCTGTATCACCGGATGGTATTTAGAAGGAAACCTGAGTATTCTTTATTTTCTCTCCACAATCCACATACATGTACTATGTACTGCATGCAATATGCATTTTTTAAATAAGGAATAAAAACTTCCAGCCTTCACATTCACAAGTGAATGCTTAAGGCTAACCTAACAAATAAGGGACTTAGCCCAGAAAACCACTAAATGGGTAGCCAAGACAATACTCTGGAACCTTACAAAAAGAAGGTAGCCAGACAGCAGGGTAAACAAAACACAGAACACTGATCAAAACACCAGAGAGATTCTACACTCCTATCCTCTTTTGATTCTTCCAAATGCCGAAGAGTTGAAGTGCCACACCCTCCAGAATTCTGCAGCCATCTTTCATCATTCTTCCCTCTTCCTCTTTAGACAGGAGGGACCATTGCCTGATCCAGAAAGTCCCCCTGAAAATCACCTGCAAGTAGGAGTTAGCAACTTTATTTTGGAACACCACATCATTCCTATTTAACTATATGACCAGCACATAGTTGCTATTCCCACTAAAATTTGACCTCTTAGCCCTAGATCAAAACCCCTTATCCAAGATCCAAACAAGTGAGAAGTGCTTTTTGGTGGTCGAATGTTAAAAGTGATTAGCAATGTGTTCCATACAAATCTAGCCATATGACAATCGAAAAAAGATGTTGAATGTTTTCATCCAAACCACAAAGATTACACTTAGAATCTCCTTTCCATCTTCTTTTCAGTAAATTGTCTTTTGTTAAAATTACTTCTCTTTTTAGGTACCACAAAAAAATTTCAATTTCAGAGGCAATTTCGCTTTCCAGAGCACTTCCTTTCCAGAAGTTCTTCCCCTTTTCACTATTTCTCTATACAGAGATTGAGTTGAGAAAACTCCATCTTTTTAAGTTGCCAAATGAACTTATATGTCTCATTGTTTAGACTCACCGGTTGTACTAAAGAGACTAGCTCAAGCCATTTTTTCAATCTTTCCCCAACTATCCCCCGTCTAAATGAAAAATTTAGCAGAGTCGAGCCAAGTAAGCTAGCTAATGAAAACCCTTTTTTCCTCACTACCATGTACAAGTCTGGGAACTCCCGCATTAGCGGTTGACAATCAATCCATATGTCTTCCCAAAACCTTGTTTGGTGGCCACTATTAATCTTGAATCTTCCATATTGGAGCAGCAGATTCTTTACCTCCATCAGACCTAACCAAAAGTGTGAATCTCCAGGCCATTTTTCTATTTGGGACAAACATTTGTCCTTGACATACTTTTTTTTAAGAATAGTTTGCCATAAGCCCTCTTCATTAAAGAGCTTGAACAACCATTTACTAAGTAAACACTTGTTCTGAACTTCCAAGTCTAAAATTCCCCCCATGCACCTTGGCTTACAGAGTATACTCCATTTTGCTAGTCTGTATTTTTTCTTATGCTCATCACACTGCCAAAAAAACCTGGATCGATAGTAATCCAGTCTTTTTCTCACCCCTTTGGGATAATGAAAAAGGACATCATGAACATAGGAAGACTTGACAACACCGAGTTGATCAACACTAATCTCCCCCTGAGGAAAGAAGCTTCCCTTTCCAACTACTAAGCTTTTTTTGAAAGCGCTCTTCTATTGAACTCCAGTGTTTGTTTGAAAGCTTTATGTAATGCATTGGAATGCCTAAGTACCTGAAGGGGAAACTCCCCTCTACACAGCCGAAGAGCTCCACATATTCCTTGCCTCTATCTTTAGCCCCACCACAAAAAAAAACAATTCACTTTTGTGAAAATTAATTTTCAGGCCCGACAGTTTTTCGAAGGCTGCCAAAACTAGTTTTAGATTCCTAGCCCCCTCTAAGTCATCCTCCACAAATAAAATCGTGTCGTCTGCGTACTGTAAAATGGAAAGCCCATCATCAACTAGATTAGGCACTAAACCTCTAAATTGTCCATCATTTTTTGCTCTTGAAACAAGAATGGCCAGCATGTCCACAACCAAATTAAAAAGGATAGGCGAGAGAGGATCTCCCTGTCTAAGTCCTTTATTAGTTTGGAAATTATTTCCAATTTCATCATTCACTTTAATCCCCACACTTCCCCTACTCACAACCTCTTCAATCCATCTACACCAGATAGGTGAGAAGCACTTCATTCGAAGGGTCTGTTGTACAAATGACCAATTGACTTTATCATAAGCCTTTTCAAAATCCAATTTAAGTATCACCCCACTCTTCTTCTTCTTATTATTGGTATAAATTAACTGCACCCTAAATAATAACTATAATCAGATTATCCACAAGCGCACAGATATATACTGATCAGCACTTCACGAAGATCAACCCGGTTTTAATATCGAACCCAAAGGAACAGTAGGTGATTTATGACCTAGCCTAATACTCTTAATCTAAGGGGGGTACAAACAATCTAGAAAACTATTGAGAATGAGGAAATAACTAATGTACTCTAGTTCTAACTACCGGTAAATTTTGTATAATATCGTCTTATCGGACAAGTAATCTCGAATAGGAGAAGAAACAGAGTAATCTCCTATCGAGCACCTATAAGCCTATCAGTCCTATCAACGGGAAGTGGACTACGAGGATTCAACGTAGCTATAAAGTCACCTACGTGAGCTACCACTATCCTACCGATCGGGGGGGACATTCACAAGCAATCATAACCTGACACCACGTCTACGCTATTTAATCACTACTTTGACCTAGGAGCTACCCAAATCAAAGTACTCAATATAATATGAGTTGCAAACCAAAGAACGAATATAAACAACCGCTTACTTGAATCAGAATGGTAAATACAAAAGTACCTCGTAACGCAGCCTCCAAGGCGAGGGAGCCGAATCAGACGAATACAGCCTCCCGAGGATGCTCCGACAGCCGGGCTCCTCCGAATCTCTACTCTTCTACTCTATCTCTCTAATCTCTATCTTGATTGCTAGCCTAGATCTAGTGGATCTCTATCTAAAGCTCTGACTCTTCATCTCTTGATCTGGCCTCCTCCAGGGGGTGTGACCCTCCTTTTATAGCCCGGTGGGATTGATACGCGCCGTTGGATCAAACCGACATAGCAAGCAGCCAGGATGGCTCCTCGGAGGCGGTGGAGGAAGGTTCCAGAAGAGGAGGCCGAACCCTAACCCTAGGGGGCCGGGCGGCGCCAAGGTGGGGCCGGCCGGCCCCACTGGTGGCGGCCGGGCCCCGCCGCCGGGCGTCTTACGAGTATTCCTGAACCCTCCGGTGATGTGCTTGCGTCGTGGTTAAGTTTCGTGGTAAATTAGCACTTAAATCTCTCTTTTTAGGCTTTTTCGGAAAATTCCCTAAAAAAATGCACAAATCACCAAAACTCGTGGAAATTATCGGTGGTAACCCTATTCTAGTAGATATTCATGTCTGGGGAAGTGGTAATTGCTAATAAATTTTGGGAGTTAACAGGTGTCAACAATTACCCCCACACTTAGGCTTTTACTCGTCCCGAGAAAAAGATTGGTTTTGGCAAAAAGGGTACACATTCAATGCATAACTTGGAAATTAAATTATATCGCACTAGTATAGTTATCATGCATTGTGAAATTTTAAAGTGTCTATCGTGAATCCTTAAGTAATTGCAAAGTAAGAGAGCTGAAGACTGATTACTCTTTTCCTTTAATTATGTCTTTTGGAGCGGAAACGTATTTTGTAGAACATAGCCTCAATCTTCTCTTTGTAGTGGCACTAGTGGTAGTGACATAAATTAGATATTTTATGGCAAGGGAGAGAGATATCATATTCCTAGATCAGAAAAAGTTCTCACTTCTTGACATATTATTTGGAGGAACCATGAGCCTTTCTTTTTTTGTTGAGCGCATGCTCGTATTTCTTTTTTTCTTAAATCGAGGTTCCGGATACTTGTCCCTTTTTATTTCCTCGTGATCTATCTTTTTGAGGTTTCGGACACTTGTCCCTTTTTATTTCCTCGGAATCTTTCTGAATAGCTCATGCCCCCTTCATAATATTGCTCAAGACAGTGCAATTATATTTTTATTTTTATTTAATTTTTATTTTATGATACTAGGAATATGATAAACCTCTCAACCAAAGCCATATTAATTAAAGTAGATTGCTATAATTATTATTGGATTCCATTACAAAGAGAAGTGAAGCTAAGTGTTTTCAAATTTTTGAAATAAAATCTCCAAAGACAAATAATCAGAAATTGAGTGATCATTATCTTTGCTATCTTACTTCTGTACAATAACTTAGGCAATCATGGAGCACTATAAATTTCATAATAATCATGACTCTAGAAGAGTGTCATATAATTTATTTTTCTCAAGTCATAGATTAAATGGATTTATTATTTCTTAAAAGCATTTAATATGAAGAATTATAATTCAGATCAAAATTCAGGATTATAATATATGCAATTAAATTGTAATTAACTCGAGCCCGACCGTGACCAAAACAAAGAGGCGAGAGGGTAGGGGGCGCCGCTCGGCCCCACTGGCGCCCGGCCGGCCCCACCTCAGGAATCTCGCTGGTCCCGCCGCTTGCGCGGTGTTGGCTCGATGTCGCTTTGAATTACGCTATTTCTCCAATCGTATTTTCGCTTTGTAATTAATTTTGCCTCCCCCACACTTATTTTCCTCGCATACTTTTTCTGCGCAATATGTGGAGACAAACATATACCAAAAATAGACAAGTAGAGTAGATAACAAATATTTAATATGAAATAAGACACTTTATTCATTTATGGTGGTGGTATAAAATTTGACAGACGCTTTAATGACTGAGCTAATGACTGCCCTAGCTCATTAGGCTTTATCCTAAGAAAATGACTCAACTGACTTCATTAACTAATCGAACCTAGCGGAAGTGTGCCTTATTGGATAACTAGACAACTAATGCTGTCCTTCATTATTGAGGCCCTGAATTACTTCTTTGAGGGCTGCAACCTCTGTTTCAAGCTTATCTTTATCGCGCTTGAGGCTGCGGATTAACTTGAGATTGATCCCAACCTGCTTATCCATGTCTTCTATGAGTTTGTCCCTCAGCTTATTAGATGTTTCCATCTCCTTAACAAGGTTGGAGAGACCTTCAAGCTTCTCGTTGAGAGTGCGTAGAGTAGGTGCTGGCTGCTTGGAAACTTTCTCCAGTGCTAATGCTGATGTTGCTCTCTTCCTCTTAGACTTGGGCTTAGGTGCGATGGGCTCAGTGTAGCATAACTCGTCGGGGTTTGCACGAATTTCTTGGATGGAAGGACGAGCGGCGTTGGTGTACTTAGCGCATATCAGCTTGCCCTTCTTATCGGTCTCGACCGACACGAGTCACTCATTACCTCTAGGCGCAAGAAGCTGGGTACCCTTGGGGATAGGAATCTGCTTTCCTTTAGCACCTCCTTCAAGCAGCAGTCTTACAGGTGGTGGAGAAAGAGCAGATGGATCTTGCACGTAGTAGACTTGCTCATGGCGCTGGGGGATCGTTGCAACTTGCTTCGGCGGCACGACGGCGAGAGGCTTCGGCTGCGTGAGGACGAGGGCCTTCGAATCATCGCTGGGGATGCTGTCGAAGTCCGCGCCATAGGAGACGATCGTCTTGTTCGCCATTGCTAATAGATCTAGATTGGAGAGCTCCTTTTGAAGGAGAGAGAGAGGTGGCTGGTTATGGAATACAATTGAGGAGGTCTAGGTACGTATTTATATGGGTTTTCAGGAGACAGGATGAGGACGAAACCTAGGCTCTACGGGATCCGTACGAAAGAATATCCGATTGTGCGTCGATAATACGCGAATATACGTAGGAAGGGTGTAGAAGGATAGGGGACGAGAGTCGGGACCGGAGGTGCCTTGGGGGGCGCCGACCGGCCCCACATGGGCGTCGACCGGCCCCACCAGGGGCCCACCTCGGGTGCCCATCTGCGTGGTGCTTCGGACTCCTCCTATGTTTCTGTTAAATGCGTTTTCGGATAAAATTTCGTACCGGAATAAAATAGAGCTTAATAAGTTGGTAATTGGATGAACTCTATTTCATCGACTACTCCTGAATCAAATGGTTCTAAATAAAGTTTAAGTCGGTGTCCATTTACCTTGAATAACGTACCTTCATTTGATTGTAGAGTTATTGCTCCATGCGGTGATGAATTCACGACGGTGAAAGGTCCTTCCCATTTGCTCCTCAATTTTCCAAGCCTGAATAATTTGAACCTGGAATTAAAAAGTAATACCTTATCTCCTAGTGCAAACTCCTTCTTGATCCTCTTATCATGCCATTTCTTCGTTCGTTCTTTGTAGATCTTTGAATTGTGGTAAGCTTTCTCTCTCCATTCTTCTAATTCTGATAATTGCATCTTTCTTTTCTCTCTAGCAGCTTCTAGATCCATGTTCCATCTTTTGATAGCCCAGTGAGCTTTATGTTCTAATTCAACTAGTAAGTGGCAGGTCTTACCGTATACCAATTGATATGATGACATACCCAAAGGTGTTTTATAAGCTGTCCGGTATGCCCATAGTGTATCGGGTAACCGATCCTTCCATAAAGTTCCCATTTCATTTACTGTTTTCTGGAGAATATTCTTGATTTGTTTATTGGATGTTTCTGCCTGGCCACTTGTCTGAGGATGATATGGAGTAGCGTCATTATATCGTATTCTATGAGCTTATAGGTATAAGTGAAACTTCTTATCAGTGAAATGTGTTCCTCCATCACTTATAACCATTCTAGGTGTTCCAAACCTTAGAAATATAACCTCTTCAAACATCTTCTTTGAGTGTTTTGAGTCAGCATTCTTGTATGGCATAGCTTCTATCCACTTGGATACATAGTCAACTGCCACCAAGATGTACTCATAATTCCTTGACTTCACAAATGGTCCCATGTAATCAATTCCCCAGACATCAAAGAGCTCTATCTGAAGGTTGTTGGTGAGTGGCATAGCATCTCTTACATTGATATTTCCATGCCTCTAACACGCCCCACATCTTCGGATGAAATCTTTGGTGTCTTCATACATGGTTGGCCAAAAGAAACCACTCTGCCAGATTTTTGCATGAGTACGGAATACCCCATAATGACCTCCATATGGTGATGAGTGACATTTCTAAATGATCTGTATGCCTTTCTCTACTGGTACACATCTTCTGAGTAATCTGTCTCACAAGATACCGAAAAAGAGGTATGGTGGATCCCATATATTGAGACGACTTTCATAAATGAGTCTTTTCTTATTTTCTCCTGGTGGTACATAACCCGCAACCATAAAGTTGACAATATTCACGTACCAAGGATCTGTCTTGGTTACTTTAAACAAAGATGTCATCTCTCAATGAGTCATTAATAGGTAGTTCCCGAGGTTTCTTAAAATACATCCTAGACAAATGATCAAGAATGGGTTTTCTATTCCTTTTCTATCTTTAATTTCCAAATCAAATTCTTGCAAAAGCAATAGGATCCATCTTATTAATCGTGGTTTAGCATCTTTCTTAGTGAGTAAATATTTAAGAGCAGCATGATCAGAATAAATAATTATTTTGGCTCCAACTAAGTAAGACCTAAATTTATCAATAGCAAAGACAACAGCTAAAAGTTCTTTTTCAGTGGTTGTATAATTTAATTGTGCTTCTGTCATTGTCTTGCTAGTATAGGCAATTGCATGATGCGTTTTATCTTTTGTTTGCCCTAAGACTACTCCTACATCATAATCACTAGCATCACACATAATTTCAAAAGGTAAAGACCAATCAGGGGGTTGAATGATTGGTGCTTGTGTAAGCGCTTTCTTAAGAATTGTTGGTGCTAGAACTGACGGTCCTAGCACCAACGAGTGAATTTATGGTGCGTGCTCCCAACCCCGGATGGTGTGCAAGATGAACACAAGGATTTATACTGGTTTAGGCAAGAGAAGGCCCTACGTCCAGTGGGGGAGAGGAGTTCTTGTATTATCCTGCACCGAAGTGCTCGTAGGTAGGGCGTACAAGCAGTGAGAGAGGGACAGGGTCCTAAGTCTCGTGGTTGATTGAGTGGAGTGCCAATATCGGGCTCGTGTGTGCCTCTGCCGCCTACGGGCTCCTGCCTCCCCCTTTTATAGCCGCAAGGGGAGGGCAGAGCCTTACAAGGAGTGGTCGTGCCGTGGCAAGGTCGTGGGCTTCTGTCTTCCCTCGTCCGAGGCCCCAGAGTGGGCAGGCTGTCCTGGATCGTGACGAAGCAGCGCGACGTCGCCTCCCTGGTCCTGTTGGTCAGAATGACTCACGTCCCTGCTCGGAGTTGGTGGAGCGTGATGGAGGGGATGGCAGAGCCCTGTAGCTTGCTGTAGCTTTGACCCACCTGGAATCCGAGGCTCGAGGGGCCTCGGAGCTTGTCGCCGTACGGGGAGTGGGTGGAACAGCTGCGGGCGGTCGCCGGCGTAGTGGTCGCCCATCCTGGCTCGGAGAGCACGGGGTGGACTGTTGGTTGACCTGGAGGGGGCGTCGATCCACTCCCGTATGGGGAGATGACGCCGGCCGCCGTAGCTTTGGCGTGGTGGGAGGCGCCCGGGGTTCCGGCGATGGGACCCGCAGAGGTTGTAGTAAAGATAGCGCCGCCTCACGGTGGCGGGCGTGGCCTTCACTGTGGAGGTCGCGTAAAGCATGATCACCGGCGTGGGTCGTGACGGGACGATGCCCATCCCCTGTCAGAGCGTGGGACGCCCCTGAGATGGGGCGAGGACGGGTGGTAGTGGATATGCATCAAATCGGTGGTACGGCTTTGACCTGAAGGAGGCGGGGTGTCCCGTCCGAGCCTTAGCCACCGGGGCTCGGGCGGGACGGAGATTGGTGGTTCGCCCGAGGCCCCCGTGGTGGGGGGCTCGGGCGAGGCGGAGAGTCGGCGCTCGTCCGAGGCCCCGGCGGTGGGGGGGCTCGGGGCGAGACGGAGAGTCGGCACTCGCCCGAGGCCCCGACGGTGGGGGCTCGGGCGGGGCGGAGGATCGGCGTTCGTCCGAGGCCCCCGCAGGATGGGCTCGGATGGGTGAAGATCGTATGCGCGCCTGGTGCCCCGGGCCGTGGCCCGGGATGAAGAGTGACGGCTTGCCGGGCCTCGGTTTTACGTTTGTTGGGCTTCCCTCGAGGGGCCCTTATTTTGGTCCCCGATAAGAATATTAAATGATTCTAAGCATTCTTCATCAAACTCAAAAGGTACATCCTTAGCCAATAATCTGGTCATTGGTCTAGCAATTTGTGAGAAATTTCTTATAAATCTATGGTAAAAACCACAATGACCGAGAAAACTTCAGACTCCTTTTACATTAACAGGGGGAGGTAGTTGTTCAATTACTTCAATTTTAGGTTTATCTACCTCTATACCTCTTTTCTCGACACTAGGTGTCCTAACACTATTCCTTCTCTAACCATAAAATGACATTTTTCTCAATTGAGGACTAAGTGTTTTTCTTCACATCTTTGCAAAACCTTATCTAAATTCTCTAGGCAATCATCAAAAGTTTTTCCATAAACTAAAAAATCATCCATAAAAACTTCCATGATTTCTTCTATCATATCAGAAAATATAGATATTATGCATCTTTGAAAAGAAGCGGGTGCATTACATAATCCAAAAGATATTCTTCTATAAGCATAAGTTCTATAGGGACATATAAATGTGGTTTTGCTTTGATCATCAGGGTGGATAGGGATTTGGTGATATCCTGAATAACCATCAAGAAAACAAAAGAAAGAATGATTTGCTAAACGCTCTAACATCTCATCAATGAAAGGTAGAGGAAAATAGTCTTTCTTTGTTGCTTTGTTGAGTTTTCTATAATCTATGCACATTCACTATCTAGTGACAGTTCTTTTGGGTATTAATTCATTTTTATCATTTTGGACAACTGTCATTCCTCCCTTTTTAGGTACAACTTACACAGGACTTACCCACTCGCTATGCGGCACAGGGTATATGATCCCCGCATGTAAAAAGCTTTAGGACTTCTTTCTTTACTACATCTCGCATCGCATTTTGGAGTCTACGCTGAGTCTCTCTTGAAGGTGTAATTTTTGAGTTGGTTGGTATGTGATGGGTGCAAAGAACATGGCTAATCCCTTTTAGGTCTTGGAGTGAATATCCAAAAGCAGCTCTATATTTTTCTAGAACAGTTATTAATTTATAAGTCTCTTCATCAGAAAGTTTATCACTTATAATCACAGGGTATTCTTGATCATTATTTAGAAAAATATATATAAGACCAGATGGTAACGGTTTAAGCTCAATAGGAGGTTTAGGTGGCTCTAGTAATTCATCAAGAGGTTCAGGATCAAAAAGGTCCTCCTCCTCTTCATTGATGAAGAACTGGGTATTATCTTCTAAATCAGGTTGAATAAAATTATCAAATTCAATAGCCCTAATGTCTTCTATTGGATCTAATTCGGGAAGGGGCTCGCTTTTTAAATTTTCTTGCATGAGTTATAGGTATCGAAAAACTAAATCCTTTCCTAAATTTGACATTTAATTTACCATCACGACCTTCTTGAAGAAGTTTTATTATAGGTACTCCAATCATTACATCAAAATCCTACACATCAAATATATAGAACTTTAGCAAAATACGGAAATCATTAATAACAATAGGAAGTGCACTCAAAACTTCTAAACTGGGAATAATGTGTCCTGAATAATTCTTAAATAATTTATTCGTAGGAATTAATGGTATGTCTTTTAAGAATTCTTTAACAAAGGTGTATGACATAATGTTGACTCCTACAATTGAGTTGTATAAAGTTTCAAAAGGATATGAATCTACTTACAACTTTATCTTGTGAGAGGGTGAATTAAGACGAATTACTTTGGGGGGATTGCTCAGATTCTATCAACCAATCATTACCCAAAATAAAAATCAATTCCCTTATTACTTCTCTAAGAAATTTTAAATCATCAGGATGTGAAAAATTAGAATTGAAATCTCTAGATTGTTGGGGTTGAATAATTTTACGATAAAGTGTAGTATTACCATAATCATCAAAGAAATCATCCTCTATTTCAAACATCCACTTAATTTGGAATTATCTTATTAGCTAGCTCATGTTTTAATTCAACTATAGATTGAGATGAATCAGATAAAAGTTTATTTTCAGCTAATCGAGAATTTTCTTCTAGCAACTCTTCTTTTTTCTTCTGAAAGATCATTTAAAATATTAGTAAGAATAGTTTTAGCATGTTCAACAAGTAATATACATAAATGCTCCACCCGAGGCTAAATTAAGATATTCCTTATTTCTATCATCAAGGCCTAAAAAGAAATATTGTAAAAGCATGGGTTCTCGTAAAGCAAGATTAGGTCCGAATTCACAAAACCATCAAAATGATCCCAAGCCTTGCCTAGTGATTCATTGTCTAATTGTTTGAATCCTATGATTTCAAACTGAAGTTTAGCGATCTTTTCTACTGGGAAAAATTTAAGGCAAAAGTATTTTCGTAATATTTTCCAATCTCCTTGACTACTCCCAACATGGCGATTATACCATTTCTTAGCTCTGCCCGTTAATAAAAACGGAAAGAGTTTTCATCTTAAAGTTTCATCGCCCATGCCTTTAATACTCGAGACATGAACATGTCCGCTCAAAATCGATTAAGTGGGAATAGGGGTTTTCGCTAGAATTACTAGAAAAAATATGTTCCCGAACTAATTTGATTAATCCCGGCGTAGCTCATAGCCGATGATGTGATAGGTTTAGAAGATTTCTTTGGCTGGAGGTACGATCCCGATGGTGCTCCATATTGATATAAAAGTTGAGATTCGTTTTTCATAATATTTTTATTTTGTTTTTAGTATAAAAAGATAACTATAGACTAAGATAGACTAAAGTCAAAATCAGCAAACCATTCTAAGCAACGGCGCCTTTAAATGCTTGTTGGTATAAATTAACCGCACCCCTAAATAATAACTATAATCGATTATCAGCGCACAGATATATACTGATCAAGCACTTCACCAAGATCAACCCGGTTTTAATATCGAACCCAAAGGAACAAGTAGGTGATTTATGACCTAGCCTAATACTCTTAATCTAAGGGGGTACAAACAATCTAGAAAACTATTGAGAATGAGAAAATAGCTAATGTACTCTAGTTCTAACTAACGGTAAACTTTGTATAATATCGTCTTATCGGACAAGTAATCCCGAATAGGAGAAGAAACAGAGTAATCTCCTATCGAGCACCTATAAGCCTATCAGTCCTATCAACGGGAAGTGGACTACAGAGGATTCAACGTAGCTATAAAGTCACCTACGCGAGCTACCACTATCCGGCTGATCAGGGGACATTCATAAGCAATCATAACCCAGACACCACATCTACGCTACGAATCACTACTTTGACCTAGGAGCTACCCAAATCAAAGTACTCAATATAATATGAGTTGCAAACCAAAGAACGAATATAAACAACTGCTTACTTGAATCAGAATGGTAAATACAAAAGTACCTCGTAACGCAGCCCGGGCGAGGGAGCCGAATCCGATTTAATACGGCTCCCCGAGGATGCTCCGACAGCCAGGGCTCCTCCGAATCTCTACTCTTCTACTCTATCTCTCTAATCTCTATTTTGATTGCTAGCCTAGATCTAGTGGATCTCTATCTAAAGCTCTGACTCTTCATCTCTTGATCTGGCCTCCTCCAGGGGGTGTGACCCTCCTTTTATAGCCCGGTGGGATTGATACGCGCCGTTGGATCAAACCGACGTAGCAAGCGGCCAGGATGGCTCCTCGGAGGCGGTGGAGGAAGGTTCCAGAAGAGGAGGCCGAACCCTAACCCTAGAGGGCCGGGCGGCGCCAAGGTGGGGCCGGCCAGCCCCACTGGTGGCGGCTGCGGGCCCCGCCGCTTCGGGAGTCTTCCGGAGTATTCCCGAACCCTCCGGTGATGTGCTTGCGTCGGTTAAGTTTCGTGGTAAATTAGCACTTAAATCCCTCTTTTAGGCTTTTCTGGAAAATTCCCTAAAAAATACACAAATCACCAAAACTCGTAGAAATTATCAGTGGTAACCCTATTCTAGTAGATATTCATGTCTGGGGAAGTGGTAATTGCTAATAAATTTTGAGAGTTACAGTGTGTCAACACTTATGCAGCTCATGAATTGTTTTGTGCAATACCACAACTCCTTCCAAAATGTTTCTTCCTGGCATAAATGCAGTTTGCGACTCTCTCACCACTTTGTTAGCTACATCAGTTAGCCTGTTAGCCAAGACTTAAGTAAAAATCTTAAAACTCACATTGAGCATACGTATAGGCCTGTATTCTTTGTATTTGTTTGACTTCCTTTTGTTTTGGGATCGGGGTGACTATACCAAAGTTAAGGTTAAAAAGAGGAAGATTACCAAAGCATGGAACTCTTGAAACATGGCCATTAGGTCATCTTTGATTAGAGCCCAAAACACTTGGTAGAACTCTGCCGGGAAGCCATCAGGGCCTGGTGCCTTATTGTGTTTTATTTGGAAAATGGCTGTTCTTACTTCTTTTTCTGTTAATGTTTTAGTCAGTAGCTCATTTTCTTCCTCATTAATCTGAGGAATATCATTTGTTTGTGATTCATCAAGAGAGAAGGTATTTCTCTGTGATGACCCAAACAAATTCTTATAATATTTTGTTATGAAAACTTTTAAGTTTTCCTGCCCTTCTATCACTTCCCCTTCCTATTCTAGTCAAAATATTCTTGTTTTCCTTCTCTTTCCATTGGCCACCATATGAAAGTATTTAGTATTATTATCCCCTTCTAGCAAATCTTTAGTCTTTGCCCTTTGGAACCATTTGATTTCTTCTTCCCGTAGCAATTGTGTGATTCTTTCCTTCACACTTTGCTTCAGTCCAACTCTTGTTGGCTCAAAACTGGGATTTCGCTTTTACCTCCGGTTCCCAGCCTAGTCGAAAAACAGCTCGTCCTTTTCTTTTCTATAATTTCCATTCACATTTTTTCGCCCACCCTCTCAAAAAACTGTCTTAGTCTTCTAATCTTATTCTGCCACTTTTTCATTGGTGTAGATCCATGATCCACACTCTTCTAGATCCTCGCAACCGTATCAAAGAAATCTTTTTAGAGAAACCAACTAAGTTCAAATTTGGACTCAGATTGGCATTCCTTGTGTATTTTCTCACCGGTGCTAAGAAGCAAGGGAGTGTGATTTGAGATTTCCCTATTTAGTGCATCAACCGTGACAAGAGGAAATTTTTGCTCCCACTCGGTCTTGGCCAACACTCTATGTAATCTTTCATAAGTTGGTACACTCTTAGAATTGGCCCAAGTAAATTTTCTCCCTGACATTTCAATTTCCCTTAAATTTAAACCATCTATAACGACATTAAATAAGAAGGGCCATCTATCATCATAGTTACCATTGCTTTTCTCACTTGGTTTTCTAATAATGTTAAAGTCACCTTCGACTAGCAGAGGTAGGGAGACTTTCCTGCAGGCCTGAACTAATTCATTTAAGAATTTTTCCTTGAACTCTGGCTGAGCAGCCCCATAGACAGCCACTAAGCACCAGTGGAAATCATCAGTTTTGTTTCTGAGATGAAACCTGATAAAGAAATCTCCCTCCTCTATACTTCCCACATCACAAATATCCAGGTTTACTCCTAGCAGCTTGCCACTAGACCTCCCATGCGGTTCAGTCTAGTGCCGTACAAAATTCCTTCCCCCACAATATCTATCAAGATTTGCCTGTGTAAAATCCTTTTTACCAGTTTCCAAGAGCGCAATGAAATCTAGTCACTGCTCTCTTGAAACATTGCTCAAAAGTTTGGTTTAGCCAAGTCACGAAGACCTTTGCTATTCCAAAAATCCCCTTCATTTTGCACTATATTTATTTATCCTAAACTTTAGCTTTCTCGAAGCCCTTTTCCTAGACAACTTAGCGCCTGACTTCCTTTGAACAGTTTTAAGGTCACTGCTCAAATGATAGCTGTCCTCATCAAAAATTTCTTCCATTAAGTCCCCACACAAAAATTCTAGTGCTTTTTTCTCAAATATCTCTAAGTCATCTGACTCACAATCAGAGAACTCAAGCTCCCCCACCCCCCATCAGAATCAGGTTTTTTGCTAACTAGGTCTCCCTGTACTAAGTTCTAGACATTCACCTCAAATGCACTCCCAATATTATTTCCCACCCCTAAACCTAAAGCCCGCAGATTATCTACAGCATTTGATAGGGGTAAAAAACAAGATGGATCAACTAGGTTGTTACCTCTGTTGCGTTCTAGGTTCCTGGACTGCACCAAGCGCTCCGCCCACACCAAGCTGTGTTCAGCCGCCACACCAGCAAGCCGTGGACTCGCCCTCGATAGGGACTGCACGACCTCTGGAATCAGCACCGCCTCCATGAACTTTGCATCAGCAGGTCTGTCCGGAGCCACCAGCAGGCTGCTCCTTTCCTCTTCCACATCAGCACACCTTTCTAAATTTTTTCCTAGCTCCTCAGTCTGAACAGCAACTATGTTCTCTTCTACTTGATTCCCATCAGTGAAGTCAGTATCCATGGCTTGGACCACTGAAACCCCATCCAAAGGCCCCTCCTCTTCCATCACTTTTGTGGCTACTTCATACAAGACCTCATTCATAGCAATATCCATCACCTGTTTGGCCTTCCATTCTAAAAACTCCTAAAACTCCTTCTCACTAAGAACATGTCCACCATTAATTGGGACACTCTTCTCAGAGCTGGATCCTATCCCTTTCTCCTTTCCACTATCTCCCCCATCACTGCCTCTAGAATGCTTGTTGACCCTCTCATTAGATTAGTCATCACCCAGTCCACTATCACTGTTTGGGTGCTGCTTTTTTTCCTCATCTTCTCCTCCATTTTCTCCACCATCCCATTCAATGTCAATCTCCTCTCCATTCTTATCAAAACCTCTTTTCTCAACTTCAAACTCTAGGTCAAAATAATGGTCTCCAATAACCACATCCAGCCTCCTTGGGATCAGCTTAGGATCAAGCACAGCAACCAAAATACGGCCAAAATCATTCTTCCTTGTGGTCTCCATGTCAATAGATTGTGTCGAACCCAACAGAGATCCCACTGCCCACAAGATGAGAAACTCACGAAGCGGCTCTCTGATGCACCTCACCCTCACCCACACCTTCGGTAGAAGAAAACCTTCTTCTTTGCATGCCATTCTTCAAACTGCAACCTAGTGCCATCAGGCACTCCCTCTCCCTTAGCATCTGCTCCACCATAAGCAATTGACCATTGCAGCTTAGCCTTTGAAGGGAATTGGGTTAGAAATTTTCCCTCCCCCAACTCCTTCAGCTCCCAATTCCACTTAACCGGCACAACCCTCCTTAGTTGTGCAATCAACTAATCTCTGGACAGAGAACCACAGACCACTGAAACATGAGCTATCTTGGAATCCTTCTTCGTCCTAGGCAATGGTGAATAGGGAATATGATAAAACCCCAATCCCATTACTGCATAGCCTGCAGCATGAGCCACAGGTCTTGGTGCCTTGAGGAGAGGACATTTGTGATTCATGTGTTCATGAGAATCACATATCACACAATACACCTCCACCTTGCAGGTCGTGCCCTGATGTCCCTTCTTTGAACATCTAGAACAACAACCCCCAAACTTGACAGTATCTCTTCCTTCCCTACTCCCACCATACTCAGCAGGCACACCATGATCATTGTCAACCCCTAGCCCCGTATCATTGGCCTTAGACGACTCGTCTACTCCTTTTTCCTTTTCCTGCATCTGTGGTAGCCGCCTAGCTTCCTTCCATACCCATTCTCCTCTCCCAGCACCATCTGGTGGAGGGAATTGTCCCTCATGACCTCTTCCAAAACCCCCAAACCTGCTAGAGTATGCTCCCCTGTAATCGCCATAGGAAGCACCCCCCTCCGCACCTAACTCTCCCTTCCACCCCAGCTGCGCCCCATGCCAACTGAGCCCTGATCGCGATGATAGGGCCCATAGGCGCCTCCTCCAACTTTCTCCTCCCTATCTCTCCCGCCGCGGTTGCCCGTCATCTTCTTCGGCTTGCTCGCCCCATCTCCCTTGGACTCCGAGAGAAGCACTTCCGCAAAAGAATGTTTTCTATTAGGGGAAGAATACGGACTCCTAGTCGGAGCCGCACTTAAACCCGTCCTACTTGCCGCCAAAATCCTCGGCACCTCCCCCGCAATAAACAGGGAACTTAAACCCTTCATTGGTTTAAAGGCTGGGTGTGAGCCTATCTTAATTAAATTGGTGGCCACACATTTTCCTAGCCCGCACGCTGTTGGTATCTGTTAATGTCTACTGAATAATTTCGCAAGCGCACGGATACGTTGTAGCACTTCACCGGATAAGTGTACCCAGTTTTAATATTGAACCCAAAGGAAGATGTGTGAGGGTCTTCTAAACTACACTTAACCAACTGAGTAGCAAACAAGGCTGTAGAAGATAGGGATATAGAGGGGACAACTAAGGTTTCTAGTTCAGGCTCAAGCAAATTATGATTAAGATATTTTACTAGGGAGTTGGATAGGAAAGCACAGACAGAGCTATACTCAGCTACCAACTATTCTCCTGCTAGGCCTACTGACGGGATAGTGGAATAAGTAAGATTCAACGGAGCTATAAGTCACCTCCGTGAGCTACCACCAAATCCGGACAATACGGTACATCTACGAGCAACAGAGTCTAAGCACCACGCTTACACTACGAATACTACTCTAACCCAAGAGCTACAAGGATTAAAGTACTCAAAAGAGTCGTAAACTAGCAAAACAAGGTAAACAATATTACTTACTTGAACACAGAAGTTGACTCCAAAGTAGTCTCAGATACAAGCTGTAGAGGTAGCACCGATAGGCCGATACTCCTCCAAAACTCTCTTTAACTCTATCTCTCTATCTCTGAAGAACTAGCTTCTAGAGGTATAGAACTAGCTCTCTTGGAATGCTAACTCGAGAGGTCATCCATTCAAGGGACACCTCCGAGAATCCTACTTAGGGGTTCTAGCTAAAGCTCTTCTCTTCTTCTCTTGGATTCTCCCCCATGGGGGGTGTGCCTCTCCTTTTATAGCCCTGGCGAATCAACGTGAGGCCTTGGATCAAACCGACCTTGGCGGATGGTGGAGATCATTCCTCAAAGGCGGTGGAATAAACCGGCCGAACCGGGGCGCGACCGGGGCCTCGTCCCCTGCATCGACGGGTCAGGGGCCGACCGGCCGGTCCGGCCTGGCAGCCCCCGGGCCCCTGGCTCGGTGTGGTGCCTTCTTGTCTCTTTTGGAAAGTTCCTATGTTGCCGTGGTGTCAAATCTTGCATTCTATGTTGCGATGTAGGTCAAATGTGTGTCTTTTCTAGTGTTTACCAGTAAAACCATTGATTCACCAAAACTCATGGAATTCATTAGTTAAAGCCCTACTCTAGGTAGATGGATTGCTTTTATATTATTTTGGAAGATTAGTTGACGGTTGAATTTGAACGTTAAGGACTGTCAACGACACCCCCACACTTAGGCTTTTACTCGTCCTCGAGAAAAGGTTGGATAACTTCAGACATAGCTCAGGACGAAGAGATCAACATAATCTCATTCCTGGTGATTCCGGCACTGTGAGATTCAAAGTGTCTACCAAACAACTTTGGGAAGTTGAAAAGTAGAACAGTCGAACAGATTACCTTTATCTCACAGCTAGGCCTATTGGAGATTTTTGCAAGATTTTTGAAATAAACACATAGCTTACCTACTTCTCAATGTGGTACTCTCAAATCACTCAGTATATGTGGTATTCGTGGGTCTCACTTAGGCATAAATGAGTGACTGTCTTTCCTTGCAACCTACCTTTAATAGGCTTATGTGAAGTTTGAAGGTTTGGCAAGGAATAGTACACTTACCTTATACGTCACTGAGCCAGCGTAAAAGTCTCAAGGAGAGAAGTGTCATACTCCTAGATCAAAATGTGCATGTGTGTGGAATATATGGTGGCTAACTTGTTCTACCTATGCTCATATCTTTGAAGGATATATCTCTCTTGCTTGAATTGGCGTGCTTGGAGACAATGGGCTATCTTGAATTTTTCTTTTCTTTCTTTTCTAGAGAGCTAGGCACCTTTTGTGCCTTTTGTTCTTTTTAACATTTGGACCCTTGTCTATTTTCTTATTTTTAACTCTCTTTTTCTTTTTCTTTTTGCATAGCCCATGTCATCCTGCACGAAAACTTTGTGCAAGACAGAGATTCTGATAATGTTAGAGCATAGATGAATTTAATCCTACCAAAAATCTTTTTGGGTGCGTACTCTCAGTGTAAGAGCAGCACATTTTCTATGTGGATGGAAAAGCTGCGCCTACCCCCAGTGTAGGGATAGTGCATATATGGAGTGTAAGTGGATCTTGATCTTGAGAGTATGGTAAGTCTCTACAATACGGGTCTCAAAAGCTGACAGAGCTCAGTGCAACATAAGTACTTCTGTAGAAAGTTATGATCATGTATGGCTCTATAGGCATTTTGAAACCATAGAGGAGTAGCTTAGCTATTGTTTTAGTGTTTTTGAAATAAAAGCTCCAATAACCAGGCAGAGAAATTTAGGTTTTCATGTTTTACTATCTCATATTTGTCAACAACTTTAGAAGCATGTGGTCCCTATAAAGAATTTCCAATAGCTGCAAGTGTACAGGAGATGAATTTATGTGATTCTTGCCTTAAGTCATGACTAAGCTACTCATCCTTGAGGTGTAATCATGTTTCATTAAAGGATATTCAATTAAGCTCAGTTGTCAATAAATGAGAGTGTTTTGGAGTGCATACCTGGCTACTGTTAATGTTCTTCTGTGTTCCTTATTGGTTGTCTTCCCCACACTTGTTTTCTGTTTCCTTTTATGCACAACAAGGTAGAGACAAAAATAAACATGTATCTAGAGAGAGATGATGACTCTGAAGACTCAACTCTTTATTATCAAATGAGGCATATTTGTTACACAATGAATGAAGGAATTAACTAATCAACTAGCAAACTAACTAATCAAGCGATCTAATGGACTAACTATCACGTGTGCCTACTCATCTCTATCTCTACTCTTTCTTCTCTAGTTCCTCGACCCTAGCCTTGAGCGCCTTGTTCTTAATGTGCTCTTGCTTCGCTTCTAAGTTTTCTATGCGCTGCACAGCCGTAGTCAGGGCTTTAAGTGCCTCAGACAATGTCCGGCCTTGCAGGTCTAGTCTAGCCTCTAGTGTGGCTAAGTTGAGTCGAGGTTGTCGCGGGACTAGTGCAGTTCTTGCTTTCTTCTTCGGTGGCTCCGGGTCGGCTTGGCGGTGGATTGAATTTGACATTGTTGGCGTCCACCCGCACACCATCCAGAGTCACGCGCTCCTTCTCTGTGGTGTACTTAGCTCCGGTCACCATCCTGAACTTGGTGGTGACTCCTAGCAGCCTCTCCCCCTCTCTAGGAGGTAGTAACTTGGTGCCCTGGGGGAGAGAAATGCTAGGATGACCAAGGGGTCGAGGCTTATCTCCAAGAAGTGGCCGATGAGCTGGAGGCGCGATGGTTGGCCTCCTGATGGCCTGGGCGTAGCGTGCCTCCTCCAGTGGAGCTCCTTGAGGTCGAGCTCGAACGACCTCCTTTGATGGCGCCGGGACGATCGCCTTCGGGGGCACCACTGCCAGCTGCTTTGGCGGGATGATCGCCAGTGGGAGGACCTCCTCCGGCTCTTCGACGGTGTAGGGAAGGCTTGGGTTTGCCATTTGGTGGAAGGATGGAGAGATGGAGAGCTTCCTTGTTAGGGGCTAAGAGAGGAGAGCTCTTGGGATGAGAGGAGAATGACCCCAGGGGCTTGTTTATATAGTCCTGGTACCTTGGGGTAGGGGGTATTCCATCCTAATCTATCCCGAGCATCAACCGTGATAAGGCGGCGGCGGATACGAATCAAAGCCAAATATTCTGAACCCTAACGGAACAAGCTTCGTATCGAGAGGCGGCGAACCACGAGGCGGCGCCAGGGCAGACCGACCGGTCTAGGGTGGGACCGGCCGGTCCCACCCTGGCCCGGTTTCTGGTGCCCTTCCGCGGGGTGCATTCTTGGCCTGTTTTCTCTCGAAATTTTCTCCCGTCGCGGTCCAATTCATGACGGGGTTTTATATTTTGATAAATTAGGGAAAAGTTAAAAAATAAATTTCATCTAATTCCTCGGGTGGTCTAGAAGGTTCTAGAAAAATTTTAAAGCGTTGGCCATTTACCTTGAATAACGTACCTTCATTGTTTTGAAGTGTCACTGCTCTATGTGATGATAAATTTACCACCGTGAATGGTCCTTCCCACTTGCTTCATAGTTTTCTATGTCCGAATAATCTTACCCTGGAGTTGAATAGTAGTACTTTATCTCTAGGATTGAAGCTCTTCTTCTTGATTCATTTATCATGCCACCTTTTGGTTCTCTCTTTATAGATCTTTGAGTTATTTTATGCCTTTTCTCGCCATTCATCTAGTTCTGAGAGTTGCATCTTTCTTTTTGTTCCGGCAACTTCAAGATCCATGTTTCATCTCTTAATTGCCCAATGAGCTTTGAACTCGAGCTCTATTGATAAGTGACAGGTCTTTCCGTAGACAAGTTGATAAGGTGACATGCCAAGAGGTGTCTTGTATGCAGTTCGGTATGCCCATAGTGCGTCGGGTAGCTTTTCCTTCCAAGCGGTTCCCATCTCACTAACTGTCTTCTATAAGATATTCTTAATTTGCTTATTGGAAGTCTCTGCTTGGCCACTTGTTTGAGGATGGTAAGGCGTAGCTACGTGATGTTGAATCCCTTGCTTCATTAAGTAGTTGTGAAAGTCTTTGTCAATGAAGTGAGTTCCTTCATCACTGATCACCATTCTTGGAACACCGAATCTTGGAAATATTGTTTCTTAAAATATCTTCTTGGAATTCACAGAATTTGCAAAGCAGCTTTGCATGGCTGTGCTTATACCCATTTTGAGACATAATCAACCGCCACTAGAATGTACTCATAGTTGCCTGATTTTAGGAATAGTCCCATGTAGTCGATTCCCCAGACATCAAAGAGCTTAATCTGAAGATTGTTGGTAGGGGCATGGCATCTCTTGAGTTGATATTGCCGTGCCTCTGACATGCTCCACATCTTCGGATGAAGTTCTTGGTGTCTTCATACATGGTTGGCCAAAAGAATCCACTTTGCCAGATTTTTGCATGGGTTTGGAATGCTCCATAATGACATCCATATGGTGATGAGTGACATTTTTCAATGATCTGCAGTCCTTCCTCAGTGGGTACACATCTCAGTGGGTACACATCTTTAGAGTAATCCATCAGCACATACTCGGAAGAGATAAGGATCATTCCATATATGTAGACGACTTTCATAAATAAGCTTTCTCCTGTCCGCCCCTGGTGGTACATATCCTGCAACCATAAAATTAACAATATTCGCGTACCAGGGATCCGACCTGGAGATGGCGTAGAGCATGTCATCTCGAAGAGAGTCATTAATTGGTAGTTCCTGCATATTCTTAAACTGCATTCTGGACAAGTGATCGGCAACAGGGTTTTCTACACCTTTCTTATATTTTATTTCTAAGTCAAATTCTTGGAGTAGTAAAATCCATCTTATGAGTTGGGGTTTAGCATCTTTCTTGGTGAGCAGGTATTTAAGAGCAGCATGATCAGTGTAAACAATTACCTTTGCTCCTACTAAGTAAGATCTAAACTTGTCTATAGCAAAAACAACAGCCAGAAGCTCTTTTTCAGTAGTTGCATAATTAAGTTGAGGTCCTATTAAAGTTTTGCTAGCATATGCAATTGCGTGATGTTTCTTGTCTTTAGTTTGTCCCAAAACTACCCCCCACAGCATAATCACTTGTATCACACATCAATTCAAAAGGTAGCGACCAATCAGGGGGTTGAATGATTGGTGCAGATATGAGCGCTTTCTTAAGGGTTTCAAAAGCTTTCAAACAAGTGTCATCAAATTCAAAGGGGGCATCCTTAGCTAGCAGGTTTGTTAGAGGTCTAGCAATGTATGAAAAGTTATGTATGAACCGTCTATAAAAGCCTGCATGGCCTAAGAAGCTTCGAATTCTCTTAACATTAATGGGAGGAGGTAGTTGTTCAATTACTTCAATTTTAGCTCTGTCTACCTCTATCCCTCTCTCGGACACCAAATGTCCAAGCACTATTCCTTCTCTAACCATGAAATGACATTTTTCCCAATTAAGGACTAAGTGATTTTCCTCACATCTTTGCAAAACCTTATCTAAGTTTTTAAGGCATTTATCAAAAGTTTTTTCATATACCGAAAAGTCATCCATGAAAACTTCCATTATCACTTCAATCATATCAGAAAGTATAGACATCATGCATCTTTAAAATGAAGCTGGAGCATTACATAATCCAAAAGACATTCTACGGTAAGCATAAGTTCCGTATGGACATGTAAATGTGGTTTTGCTTTGGTCATCTGGGTGGATCGGTATTTGATGATATCCCGAACACCCATCAAGAAAACAGAAGAAAGAATGATTTGCCAATCTTTCCAACATCTCATCAATGAGGGGAAGTGTAAAATGATCTTTCTTTGTTGCCTTATTTAGCTTTCGGTAATTAATACACATTCGCCATCCCGTGACAGTTCTTTATAGAATTAATTTGTTCTTGTCATTTCTAACAACTGTCATATCTCCTTTTTTAGGCACAACTTGCACAGGGCTTACCCACTCACTGTATGGCACAAGATATATGATCCCGGCATGTAATAGTTTCAAAACCTCTTTCTTAACAACCTCTCTCATCGCATTGTTCAATCTACGTTGTGGTTCTCTAGAGGGTGTTATTTTAGGATCTGTAGGAATGCGATGGGTGTAAAGAACAGGACTGATTCCTCTAAGATCTTAGAGTGAATAGCCAAAAATAGATCTATGCTTTTCTAGGACTGTGATCAATTGGAAGGTTTCCTCCTCAGAGAGTTTATCGCTTATTATCACAGAAGATTCACGATCATTATTTAGAAAAGCATATTTAAGTCCCGAAGGCAGGGGTTTGAGTTCTATGGGAAGCTTCGATGGTTCCTTGGACTCATCTAGAGGGTCAAGTTCTAGTATACTATCTCCTTTCTCTTCTAGTGGTTTGGGATCATCCTCGAAGTCTGGTTCGATAGATGATTCAAGAGTTATCTCTAAGACTTCTTCCATAGGATCAGGCTCAGGAAGTGACTCAGTCTCACTGTTAAGAACACGAGTTATGGATATAGGCAATTTAAAGTTCTTCCTAAGGCTAATGTTTAAATTCCCTTCTTGTCACCTTCTTGTAAAAGTCTTTCTATAGGCTGTCCAATCAATACGTCAAACTCTATGACATCAAAGACATAGAAGCTCAAATGAACTCTTATCCCTTTGACATAAATAGGTAAGACATAGAGAATCTCAAAACTTGGAATGATATGGCCTAAAGGACTTTTCATAAACTTTGTTGTTGGGGTTAAGGGCATATCTCTTCGAAGATCTTGAGCAAATATTGCAGACATGATGTTAACTCCCACAACAGGGTTGTATAATACTTCAAAAGATCCCTTGTGGATTCGGCAAAGTATGGTAGTTGATGTGAAATCAACTCGGATGACATCAGAGGAAAGCTCTGATTCTTTCAACCAGTCATTGCTTATAATCGACACAAGCTCTTTAGCATTTTGCTTAAGGAAAGCCACCTCAGAAGGATCTAAGACTCCATTACTAGGTGATGACTTCTTTGACTTCTATGGTCTCCTAACAGCATAATAATTCAAGGTGTTTCCATAATCAGCAAATATATCATCCTCGATCTCGAGCATAAATTTAGGAAGTGGAGTTTCTCCCTCTTCCTGTGGTTTAAACACGCTGATAGTTGCAGGTTGGGATATGGTAGGTGTGGATTTCTGATCAACTATCAGATCTTCTTCCTCTACTAGCTTCTTTAAAGATGCTTTATTTTTATGAATTTTTGTGAGGACGTTTCTCGTAACATCAAGAGTGATATGCAAGAATGATCCTCCAGAAGCAAGGTTGAGGAACTTTATGGTCTTCCTATTAGACCCTTATAGAAGTGTTGAAGTAGGACGGAGTCTGGTATGGATAGACTAGGTCTAGAATGAGTTAGATAGTTAAAGCTTTCCTAGGCTTCAATTAAGGTCTCCTTCTTCTCTTGTTTAAAGGATAGAACTTCTAAGCGGAGCTCTACTACCTTAGAAATAGGATAGAATTGAAGGTAGAATTCAGCACATAATGCTCTCCAGTCACCTTTAACACTCTCAACGTAGAGATCATACCAATGTCTAGCTTTTCTAGTCAAAGAAAAAGGAAAAAGCTTCCATCGGATAGTCTCATCGGACATATCCTTAATGCGTAAACACACACAGGTTTGTTCGAATTCATTGAGGTGAGAATAAAGGCTAGCATTGTCTTCTCCTGAGAAAGATTGATTTCTGACCATGTCTAATAAACATGGGCGTAGCTTATAGTCAAAGGCTAAGATTGGCTTTGAGGACGGCTCTGGCTCTAAGCGTAGGCTCATGAAATTATATTTATAGATAGGCGTGGAATCAAGTTGATCCATTGAAGGATAGAAAAGGTAAAGAGAAATGGAAAAGGTAAAGAGTGATAGTATACAAAGAAAAGATAAGATTATAATACAGGTTAAGATAAGTTCAGAGAAATCTCAGCAACGTCTTCCCCGGCAACGGCGCCAGAAATGCTTGTTGGTATCTGTTAATGCCTACTGAATAATTCCACAAGCGCACGGATACGTTGTAGCACTTCACCGGATAAGTATACCCAGTTTTAATATCGAACCCAAAGGAAGATGTGTGAGGGTCTTCTAAACTACACTTAACCAACTGAGTAGCAAACAAGGTTGTAGAAGATAGGGATATAGAGGGAACAACTAAGGCTTCTAGTTCAGGCTCAAGCAAATTATGATTAAGATGTTTAACTAGGGAGTTGGATAGGAAAGCACAGACAGAGCTATACTCAGCTACCAACTATTCTCCTGCTAGGCCTACTGACGGGATAGTGGAATAAGTAAGATTCAACGGAGCTATAAGTCACCTCCGCGAGCTACCACCAAATCCGGACAATAGGGTACATCTACGAGTAATGGAGTCTAAGCACCACGCTTACACTACGAATGCTACTCTAACCCAAGAGCTATAAGGATTAAAGTACTCAAAAGAGTCGTAAACTAGCAAAACAAGGTAAACAATGTTACTTACTTGAACACAGAAGTTGACTCCAAAGTAGTCTCAGATACAAGCCGTAGATGTAGCACCGACAGGCCGATACTCCTCTAAAACTTTCTCCTTAACTCTATCTCTCTATCTCTGAAGAACTAGCTTCTAGAGATATAGAACTAGCTCTCTCTTGGAATGCTAACTCGAGAGGTTATCCATTCAAGGGACACCTCCGAGAATCCTACTTAGAGTTTCTAGCTAAAGCTCTTCTCTTCTTATCTTGGATTCTCCCACATGGGGGGTGTGTCTCTCTTTTTATAGCCCTGGCGAATCAACATGAGCCCTTGGATCAAACCGACCTTGGCGGATGGTGGAGATCATTCCTCAAAGGCGGTGGAATAAACCGGCCGAACCGGGGCGCGACCGGGGCCTGCCCCCTGCAACCGGCCGGTCCAGGGGCCGACGATCGGCCCGTGCGGCCTCGGGCGGCCTCCGGGCCCCTGGCTCGGTGTGGTGCCTTCTTGTCTCTTCTAGAAAGTTGCTGTGTTTCCGTGGCATCAAATCTTGCATTCTATATTACGGTGTAGCTCAAATGTGTGTCTTTTCCAGTGTTTACCTGCAAAACTATTAATTTACCAAAACTCGTGGAATTCGTTAGTTAAAGCCCTACTCTAGGTAGATGGATTGCTTTTATATTATTTTGGAAGATTAGTTGACGGTTGAATTTGAACGTTAAGGACCATCAACACACGCCTCAGGGAAGCCCAAAGACCGTCTCTGCACAGAAACCAATCTTGTCTTCCCTCTCCCCCCTCTCTTTTGGGACATGATCAATGTACCTGTTTGTTCTGAGCACAAATCTTTCAAGGATTTTCTTTGTGTCATGCAGGTTGGAAATTCTCATATCCTTGACCATTACATCTCCCAGCTGCCTATTATGTGGTGATCGTGATCTAGGCAAAGGCCCTTCCACGGTCTCATGGCCCTTTGCAGATGCAAATCAGCCACCGCCTCTGTGATTCTCAAAGCCAATGGCTGGGGATGGCTAGTATGCCCTGCTCCCTTGTCCGCTGACAAAAAATTTTGGAGAATGAAAGTTCTCTGTTAACAGAGTCTCAGCTCTGAACACATCATCAATCGAGAATCTGGTCTGAATTGCATCTCTTAAGAATTCTTTTTTAGAGTTATAAGATCCTTCATCAGTATCCCCACCCTTCTGCAGTGTACATTCGTCGTCACTATCTTCATTGCTAACATTGTCCAACGCCTAGAATCTCGACCCCGTACATGACCTTCCAGTTTCAGCTGGTGACTCAGATGTCGTGGAAAGGTATGGCACTGAATGACGCCTTTGTAGGCTTCTTATCAACACTAAGCTACAATTTGGCCCACTTTGTAAAACCATTGTCGTATAGAACTTGGGTGACTTAGCTCCAAGACTGTGTACAGGCAACTGACAAGACCTTCCTAGAACTCTAGAGCTGGAGCTACTGTTCAATCAAAAACTTATGAAATGATCAGGCATACCTTGGAATAAATTCATCGATAGCTACAATTCATCAAGAAGTAGTCGTGGTCGCTAGTCAATCGCTTTAGCTGCTCCCCGTGGATCGAGTCCGCCTTTAGCCGCAAATCACCGAGCAGTTGCTGTGTGTCTGGTCCAGCATCACCTTATCCCCAGTCGCTCACCTCACCAGGTCCTACACCGACATGGCACTCACCTTCTTAACGAGACTCCAGCCACCTCGTTGGAGATCTCGCCTTGTCGGGATGCCAAAAGCGATTGGCCTCCGACCACCCGCCGGGGAATCCCCTAACTTTGGCTCGGACAAAGGCTCGTCCTTCTAGGGGTTCCGAGCTCCGCCGGCAATGGGCGCCAAAGGCGAGCACGTGGGGTGCCGCCCGTCGCCACCACCTAAGCGTCGGTAGGCCGAGGCGTGGGGTGCCGCCTCGTTGCCTTCCACCTAGCGTTGTCCGCCGACGACGGGCGCCGAAGTGCCCGGGGCGCGTTGCCGACTTTGCCGCTACCGGTGCAGCGAGCTCGAGCTTCGCCTTCACCGTGCATTTTGTCCCGCATGCAATATGCATTGGGGTAGGAGTAATTGATTTTTTTGTCTTGTACTTTTAGTTCGCCCGACTCGTTTGCCGACTTTTACGCAATTACACTGATCCATATGTGCAATGCATGCATTTGCCTAGCTGTTCATACGAAGCTACCATCGTGAATGGACAATGGAGTGAGCAAGAGAGCAAGAGAGTGATCTTTGGGCCGGGCTAGGAGTGCCAAAGGGGCGCCCTAAAATGCTACCTCGCCTGCTGTTGGCTGTTGATATCTGTTAATGCCTATTGAATAATTCCGCAAGCGCACAAATACGTTGTAGCACTTCACCGGATAAGTATACCCAGTTTTAATATCGAACCCAAAGGAAGATGTGTGAGAGTCTTTTAAACTATACTTAACCACCTGAGTAGCAAACAAGGCTATAGAAGGTAGGGATATAGAGGGGACAACTAAGGCTTCTAGTTCAGGATCAAGCATGTTATGATTAGGATGTTTTACTAGGGAATTGGATAGAGGAGCACAGGCAAAACTGTAACTTGACTACCAACTATTCTCCTGCTAGGCCTACTGACGGGATAGTGGAGTATATAAGATTCAACGGAGCCATAAAGTTACCTCGGTGAGCTACCACCAAATCTGGACGATAGGGTACATCTACGAACAATGAAGTCTAAGCACCACGTGTAACATTCTAAATGTTAATCAAGTGCATTGCATTTTGCATCAAGGCATAAGCATCATTTTGCATTTGATTATATGCACATGCCATTGCAAGTTCTATGTGTGCAACATATAAGTGTGCTTGATAACCTCAAAAGTGGTTTAAAAATGTTTAAAATTAAATATAGAGTAGGGTTTGTGTTGATCATTTCACCAAAATATGCCTACATGTGATGATAAGGTTGTTTGAGTTTCTATCAAGTTACTAAGTATCTTAGCATATAAGTATATGATTTATTCAGTTTTTGGGTATAAGCCCTAAATAAAAGTTGAAGTATAAATTATATGAAACAACTTTTATTTAAGGTTCTAGGACTGAATCCCACCCTAACATGTTCAAAAAGTGAAATTAACTTTGAATTCAGCATAAATTGGAAAGTGGACTTAGAATTTTTCCAAGTCTGGGATTTCAGTTATTTTATTCAGTTTTCAAGGCTTTGCAAAATGGTTTTTCATAAATAAAAGTTTGTCACCAATTATACCTTTTGGTAGTACAAAGTTTGTACTTAGCTTTCATGCAATTGGTTGAGTTTGATTAGTGATAGGTTGCTCATAATTAATTGCCAAACTTGGTTAATCACTGCTGTGACTGTTCTGCTTAACTGAATTGATAGGCACAGTGTGTTTTTAGTAGTATTCGAGTGCATGTAGTTTGTAAACCATAAAGATCTAGTACTTGATCATTTAGGCAAATTCGGAGCACAGTTATAGGAGATCTCAGAGGTGTAATTAGTTTGTATTTTGGTCACTTGAGCAAGAAGTTAGCGAGCTCTGAACTTTAGGGATTCAGTCATCTACAGTAACCGAGCAGCAGCAGGTTCTCGTCACCCTTGCCGTGCCCGCCGTGATTCGTCGCCGCTGCCACGCCGTGCCCGCGCTGTTGCTCACATCGCGCTGGCTTGGAAGGTGTGGAGAGCTCGTACTCTTGCCCATGCCGCTGCCTGTAGCACCCAGTTTTAAGGACAAAACCGAATACACACTATATGTGAGCCCAGGAAGTCAAATCTCACATATAGCTACAAATAAAGGTAATATGAAAAGACAATGCTTAATTATAATAGCGTATTAGTAAAAAAAAGTATAACCTCGAGGCGCAATCGGCGAAATGACACTTCGATCTTTAGGTGAAGACTCTCCACGAGGGACAACCGGTGGTTGATCACAAGCCTAAACTTCTCCTGAGGTGTGAGGGAATAGCAAGAGTGAGTCCATGTCGAACTCCGCAAGTATAGCAACAAGGTAGTATACATCCATAAATTCATGATCAAAGTAACATAAATAATGTAGAGCATTAAACAGTAAACAATGAGTATGTTAGCAATCAAAAGTCATCATCTTAAATGTAAGGTTCCAAGGCCGCTCGTGTCCTTGAGCAAGGCTAGTATACCAGTTTAATAAACTCTGCGCAAAGGTGTACACTTTCACTGTGAGTCGTGATTTACCCTTTCGCCCGAGGTGATCAGCCTCTTGACCCACTTCCAAGAAAGGTCGGCAGGGTTCACTATGAAGCCTTTCAAAGGTTCATCTAACAAGTTAGGGCCGCTAGGTTTCAATAGTCGATCTGTGTGATACAACCGGTCCCAGGGATCCACGATGCCGCTTTTTCCCCATTTGCACCACAAGGGTAACCTCTAACAAGCTAGAAAAGGTCCTCATCTTGAGCTAAAGCCGAGCCATATAGCCCTCACGGTTGTCTTGTCAATCCCGGAGGTTCTCTTACAGATAAATTCTCAAGTTGCTAAAAAGTCATTTTTATTGTTTCTTGCTTAAACATTAATCAAGTCACAAGATCATGGTCATAGAAAAAAACCCAAGCTATACTTGCCTTGATCAAAAATGTTAAATTTGTATGCTGGCGATCCTGCTCCAAAAAGTGCTCGAATTGTTCACGAAGTGTTCAGTCTAAACTTCGACCAACGACAACAATCAAGCATCCATGGCAAACATACACGGAACAAACAAATTGTAATTAGAACAGTACACCAATCATAGGAAAAGATTTTTAAAAACTAAATAGCACGCTAATCGAGACTACGGTGAACAAGAAATAGCATCGAAAGTTTTGGTACTATAAAAAGAATACAAAAGAATAGCCTTCATGCTTAACAATTTTAATAGTTAGAAAAACTATGATGGAGTTGTGAATTTAGATTAGAAAAAAAAATCATAATTTAATTTAAAAGGCTTAATTGAAGCTAATCATATATTCTTAATAGATATTATACCGTATAGTAATTTAAGCAAGTTGAACTTTATCTTTGCTAATAAAGAAAACAACATGTGGGAGCTTCTAATCGGATTGTATATGACATGTTTTTAAACTAAGCAAGTTATAATTGGAAACATATCCGTGCTAGTATTAATCAAATTATGTCAAAGGCAATAGAAAGCACAAATATTAACCCTACATTGCTTTTATTTGGAAACTAGTGACATGCATGTTAACCGGATTAATGTTTAATAATTTCAAAAAAACATATGCTAGCTACTAATAATACATTGACGCAACAACGGATCCAAGGAATCTGAACTAAACTAGGATGGTGGAGTTAAAAAGCTGTAAAAACGTTTAAAAGCTGTATAAACTTTCTAGGTAACCATGGATGAATAGGATAACTTGCACTGATCTAGAAGGACACCGAGTAGCACTTCGAATCAGAAAATAGTTGATGCATGATTAACCGTAGGTGGGTAGATGCAACATGTAGATGTGTATCTCACGTGCAAACGCAGCATGCGGGGAGCGGTGGTCAACAGCATGGTGTAATTAATAGAGAAAGGAAAACATGGCGCGATTGGATGTGCTCACCACCAACGAAAAAACTATGAGCGGGCAGATATAGATGGTTGAAGAAGGCAGTAGTTCCGCGGCGTTCGGCTGCCCCGTGCAACGGGCTTGGCGGCGTGATGGCGGCGAAGAGCAGCTTCCTTCATGCGAAAAGCGGCACCAAAGTCACGGGTAGCAGCGAGGCAACAAACGGCGGTGGGCGTCAATAGCAGCGGCGGCTTCGTCGATTCACCGGCGGAATCCAGCGCCAGCCGCAGAGGAGCGAGGACTAGGGGCGGCTCGGCAATGTAGATGCAAAGAAAAAAGCTCGGGACGGGTTCACGGCCTTCTTATAGGGGTCTCGGCTTGGCATCCACACCAAGAATTAATCCCGCACAAACCGGGGTCACTTTTGGGCGGCGGCGTAGATGAGGAATCGAGAAGCGGAGGAAGAATTCGCTCTTCTTTTTAGGGCCATCAGGCAGGCCATGATTTCCCTCGGGCAAAGTCCATGCGGATCACGACGTGCAGGTCCTAGCCGGCGGAGAGAGAAAAGGCATGACCCACGATGTAGTGAGACATAGAGGGAGTGCGTGCTTGGCTGATTAGGTAGGCCTCATGGGCCAAGAGTGACGGAGAGTTTTTTTTTCCTTTTATTTATTTATTTCAAAGCATTTTCCAAAGCATTTAAAATCACTTTGAAATTTAGATCAAAATCACTCAGTACAATAAAACATATGCACCAGCATGTATACACAAACAAGTTGCTACACCTTATGATAACTTTTAATTTAACAAAAACATTCTATTTGCTAATGTTTTCATGCACACAAAAAAAATACAAAATTTGACTAACTTATATCTATTTCAAAAGGTGTAAAATTTAGGGTGTTACACGCCGAGCCCGCCAACTCGCCATTGATTATCTTCTATCGTCGCCAAGCTGTTCACCGGTGCCACTGCACCGTCTTCTCCGTGTTTCGCGCGCTCGGCAACGCATTGCTAGCCGCGTGGAGGTGCGCTAGAAGCCACTGATCGTTTCCCAGTTATCGCCTTGCCTTTAAATACCTATCCGGCCATCGTCGTCCCCGTTTTCTTCTTTCTGTCGCCGACAACCGAGCTCCCCTTCGACGTCAAATTCACCAAAACCGCTTAATCATCTTCCAATTACTTCTGTCACCATCTCCGTTATCTAGTTGCGGGTCGATTTCATCCCATCTCGTCACTTGACATCGCCAGAATCGTCTGCGCGGGGTCTTCTTCCTCGCAGCCGGCGGATACGCCGCCGTGTTCGGTTCCTTCGTCATCCCGACACCCCAGTGAGCCAACCGCTTGATTATCTATCGTTTTCGACTTGCCTTGACACCGTAGTCGCGGCCAACTTAAGTTTACTAATCCTATTCCGCAGGGCACGTCGGAACACCGTTTCGTCGTCGGGTTCACGCCGCCCCCCCACCTCCAACGCCGACGACCTAATTCAGCCGTGACGTTGTGGTCGTGTGGGTGTGCTCATTTGTAGCCTAAAACCCCCCGGCGGTGAGGCACGCCCGACCAACGCCGGCGCCGCTGACAAAGCGCTGGCCTAAAGCCGGCCGAGCCAGGCCGGCTTACGTAGCTGGGCGGTCCAGCGCGGGGTAGGCCAGGCCGGGCAGATTAAGCCCGTAGGCTTTCCCTCTCTTTTAAAACGTTTGAACATTTTCCATGAAAATGAATAGTGCTGCATTTTGTGAATTTCATAATAATTTGTATGAGTGTGATAAAATTCTGAAAATTTTTGTATAACTTCCTCATAGTGATGTTTATTCAATAAAAATATGGAACCTAGATTTTGGATAGTTCCTGCACAAGATAAAATTATCTCTTTTAATTAATAAATGCATATTCCCCGATTTTTTTAGAGAATAAACTATTGATCCAAAAATTGTGAAATTTGTTTTGCACTCATTTCATGTCATTACCAACCTGCACAAAAAGTTGGAGTTGAATTTGAAAATGTTTTATAAAATCATTATTTCTAAAATTAAGAATAAAGGAAAAAGGAGAGTATATGATTTTATGTGTGCATATAATTGAATGTTTATTTTCATATCTTTTCTATTATCATCATGGGGTACTGTTTATACGTGAGATACTTTAATCAAAAAGTAAATGCTTCATTATTTTATGTCATGATTGCTAAGTGTAATGATATTAGCTTCATGTCTTGTTTTCCTTTTTCAATTAAAACAACCATATGATATATATGCAATGCGTGTGTTTAGAATTGCCCGATGACCTTGAATTATGAAACTCCCTTGATCCTTGGTAATCCTCTTTTTTAGTGAGAAGATCATGATACAATAGATGGTAGCAAATAATTGTTGCTTTCTAGTAATTATGCTAATCTTTCCAGAGAAGAGATATGCACATACTCAGTGTGTTTAGAAACAAGTGATGTTAGTCTATTTAACTAACCCTGATAATACAGTGTTGTCATCAGAGAAAGAGAATTGCACACATGAAACCTTATGTAGCTTTCCATTCTTGTCATTCCCATAATCATGTCATCATGTACTATTTCATGCCATAGCATCTTATCATCGTGCATTCTATGTGCATTCTCGATATTTATGCATCACATACATTCATATAGGATCGGAGGAAGAGGTTTCCGTCGAGCACGTGGTGACCACGGAGAAGGATCCACAGGAGTTGCCACTCGAAGATGAAGGACGAGACTCTGAACCACTATCAAAGTACACTAACCACAGACTCCACTTTTCACCAAGGCAAGCCCCGGAGCATCCTAAATACCTATTCTATCTTTTTGAAATACAATTAATCCTTTTCTTTATATAGTACTGTTATGTGCATTAAGTTGTTAGGGGTGGTTGACACCGTTGTTGCATGACTCCCTTGGCCACTAAAATGAAAACCGTTTATATTACTATATGGAGTAGATAGATTATGCTTAGCCATGCCTAGATTATTAAGAAGTCGGATGATTTCCTGTCATCCGCACCACTTAGGTTGGTACATATGATATCCTTAAACATGAGGTGAATGATAATTGGAAACCGGACGGGATTCGGTGTTTGGTGATGCTACAGGACATGAAGGTCTTGTATGCTTGTATCTTTTCCGTCCCGAGTCGATCAAGGACCGCATGTATTCTCGGATCTAGGTATGAGATTGAGCGTACCTTCACATAACACCCGAATAACTCATTTCGATTTGTGAAACCGATTAGCTTGTTCGAGGTAGGTTTTGAACCGTTAGCATTCTTGGGAGGAGAGCATACGTTGTGAGGGATCGATCCAAAATCCGCAGAAGCAACTACAGGCCATGGGTCGTTAGGGTACTTGGACCGGGTGAGGATCGAGGACCATGAGTTTTTCTTGGCGGTTCAATCCTATCTTTCGAATAGAGTGAGCGGTGATTCGCACGGGTGAGGTACACACTCGTGCGGGTGTGTGATCTGAGGCTTTACCCAGCTGGTGTAATCGATTCGAATCATTTGTCTCTCCCGGATAGTGAGAAACTCATGCGACCGTAGAGACATAGTAAAGAAAAAAATGGAACTTTGTTGATAATGTTGAAAAGGATTATAATTGGTACCTTATCTGTAGTTAAATGCTTGTTATAATTCAAATGTATGTTTAGAAAGGTGCAAACCTAGTTAAGAATAATACCTTAATAACTTTGCCGTCCACATATAAACTTTGGAAGTTAATAATGAGCTTTTTTTCGCAAAAGTTGCTAGCCAAATGACCCCACCATACATAACCTATCATTTATCCTTGAAGTTTTCTTTTATTTCTCCATCGGGTAAGTCTTGCGGAGTACAATTGAGTACTCAGGGTTTTTACCCATCGTTGCATGTGTTGCCCTTTATGAAGGCTTTGGCATTGCTTGCTTTAATCCTGTGGATGATTTGGATTAGTAAGGCCAACGGGCATGGTCATATCGTATAACTCTCTCATCATGCTTGTAAGGAGGTTTGATGGAAACTGGTGATATACCACAACCCATGTTATTGTAATTTAAAAACAACGCCACTTTCCTGTAACATATTTGGAACCAGTGTGTAATTATTTTCCATCAGTAAACTACGTATCTTGATGTATGATGTTTCCTTAATCATGTGATCCTGGATGTAAGTTGATTTACCGAGGTCCTTCGTGACACTCGGCGGACTACGGATTCATTCGAGAAGCGGTGTATACGTGTCAACGTTATTACTTGGGGACAATTACGCTTAATCTCGGATGGATTGGTCGGGTTCATCACCGGTGGCATCGAGGCGGGGATTAAGGATAATATCATCATCAGCGTATTTAAAAACAAAAGCTTTTGGGTTTTGAAAATCCTAATTTGCAACAAAACTAGCCCTATGTAGGTTTTTGAGTTTTGAATCTACACCAGTGTCAAACCTCCAGTTAAGCCCGTATAAGGACTATCGGTGGCAATGCTAACTCTGGGGGGGGTCTCATGTATTGCATGTGTGTGAATCAATGCATCTACGCTCAGGTAAGGAGGTAAGTATGAATGGTTATCTTGTCACCCGATGACCTAAGGGTGGTGGTGACCTCATATGGAAGTATATGTGTATACTTATATATACATATATGGAAGTATGTAGTATAAATTGTCTTTTAAATTATGCAAACATCGCACCTACACCGAGGTAAGAGTGAGTTGTGAGAGCATGATCGGACAACCGCCAGTCTAGGGAGTGCTAGTGTGGTTACTGGAACATTTACATATTATACACATGTTTATGTGAAGGTACTTAATTATGGGATGTGATGATGATTCGGGTAGTTTAGTGCTACATGTATGTATCTGAGGGGTATACATATGTGGGGAGCATTTAAAGTTCTTGCTTTATTGTGTGTGATGCATATCATGTGGGGATTCGGGCTGAAATGAATTCTTCTGCAGGTACGCTAACTACGAAAATGTGTAGTAAACTGAATAGATGCGATTTAATGAGAGTACGTAGGAATGTCACCGCTTATTATCGATTAGAAAGTCCACTCTTCTCTTATTCTGTGAGGACGTGTAGGATCGAACATGCATCATGATCATTCATTGCTCATCTTATTGCATTAATATTCTTCCCCCTTACAAAGTTGTAGAATAATTAAAAATCCAATTCTAGTCAAAATTAAAGTGCTTACTTAATTATATCTGGACATGAATGCAGATGTCTAATACTCATTCAAATGGTTCGAAGAGAGACAATGTTGGAACCTCAGAATTGCCACCCCCACTTACTGCGGCAGAAGCACTATCTCGCTTAGTAGGTGGTCAAGCGAATATAGAGACCGCTCTGCAACAAATTGCTCAGAATACAACACCAGGGCACCAGAACCGCAGTAATCAAGACCCACCTGTCACTTACAAGGAATTTCTGGGTACCAATCCACCGGTGTTTACTCAGTCAGAAGAACCTCTACAAGCGGAGGAATGGCTCAATACAATTGAGCAAAAGTTCTGTCTTCTTCAATGCACTGATATTCAGAAGGCTGAGTATGTAGCCCAGCGGCTGCACGGAGCCGCTGGTATTTGGTAGACCAACTATTTGTCTAATTTGCCCGAAGATGCAAGACCCACATGGCATGAGTTTAGGGAAGTTTTATGTGAATCTTATGTACCTAAAGGCATCATAAAAATCAAGAGGATAGAATTTTTGAAGTTAACCCAAGGCACAAAAATGGTGACTGAGTATGTCCATGCATTTAATCATCTTTCCAGATATGCCCCGGAGCATGTGGGTACACCGGAAAAGCGGATGGGTTATTTTATGTGTGGGCTTTCTCTTAGACTCTAAGATGACTTAACTCTTAATAAGTGTACCACTCATAATGAGCTAGTTAGTGATGCTATTATCAAAGAAAATGCTCACCGATTATACAAGGAGGACAAGAAATATAATAAGTCATACTTTAATGGTCCATCTCAGTCGTTAATCCAGATGATGCAAGTGCCCCGATACCGCCCACCAATCAAGCAGTATAGATCACCTCAGCAGCATAAGCCTCAACACAATACCTCACCCCCACAATTTCAGCAATTGAGTGCAACTAAGGGTTTTCAGAGTCGTTCCAGATTCCCTTGTTATAATTGTGATGGACTTGGACATCTTTCTTGTGAATGCCCTCAGCCCAAGCGTAGTTATGCAACAGCACCACAGGACCAGCAGGTCCAGCAAAAACAGAAGGCTAACTTTTCATCTCAGAATTATGAGAAGCAAGCTTCAGGTGCATATGTGGGATGTGTGCAGTATACTAACATGGAAGAAATTCCGGTGGGAGAACCAGTGACTGCGGGTGTATTTCTAGTGAACCAAAACCCTGCATGTGTTTTGTTTGACTCAAGATCATCACATTCATTTATAAGTCAAGCTTTTGCATCTAAACATCAGTTCCAAATTGATACAATGAAGAATGGGTTTCTAATCAACTCGGTTGGGGTTGAGACATCCACCAAGCAAATAGTTTGGAATGTTATAATTGAGATTGGAGGGAGGAAGTTTTCAACACACCTTATTGTGTTGCCGAATTTGGGTTTAGATGTCATTCTAGGCACAAATTGGATGAAGGAATATGAAGTAACCATCAATGTGCCCAATAGAATGCTCAAGTTAAATTCACCAGAAGGCAATGGTACCTTAGATGTGTCACTTTCTATGGATTCCAATCTTGGAAATTCATCTTTTGCTACCAAGACTATTAAATTAGAAGATATCCCAGTGGTATGTGAATTTTCAGACGTATTTCGATGATTTACCGGGTTTACCACCAGAAAGAGATGTTCAATTTGCTATTGATCTTGTACCTGGCACTCTCCTATCTCTAGAAGACCATATAGAATGCCACCAGATGAGTTGGTTGAATTGAAGAAACAAATACAAGAACTGTTGACGAAGAAATTTATTAGACCCAGTACATCTCCGTGGGGATGCCCTGCCTTATTTGTGAAGAAGAAGGATGACACTCTACGTATGTGTGTTGACTATCGACCACTTAACGCAGTGACCATCAAAAACAAATATCCACTACCTCACATTGATATTCTATTTGACCAACTAAGCAGAGCTAAGGTTTTCTCCAAGATTGATTTGAGATCAGGCTACCACCAAATCAGAATCCGACCAGAGGACATTCCAAAAACAGCTTTTGTAACCCGATATGGTCTATTTGAGTACTTGGTAATGTCTTTCGGTCTCACCAATGCACCTGCCCATTTTATGTATTTGATGAACTCAGTTTTTATGCCAGAGTTAGACAAGTTTGTAGTGGTATTCATTGATGATATATTGGTATACTCTGAGAATGATGAAGATCATGCTGAGCACCTGAGAATAGTCCTAACCAGAATCAGGGAACACAAATTGTATGCTAAATTTAGCAAGTGTGAATTTTGGCTCCGTGAGGTCAAATTTTTGGGGCATATGCTATCGAAAATGGTATATCAAGAAACCCCGATAAAGTTCAGGAAGTATTGAATTGGAAAGCTCCAACCACTGTCTCAAAAATTTGGAGTTTCCTAGGATTAGCAAAAAGTTATTATAGGCGTTTCATTCTGGACTTTTCAAAGGTTGTTAAACCCATGACGCGTTTGCTTCAAAAGAATGAAAAGTTTGTGTGGGCACCGGAGTGTGAAGTCGCTTTCTGCACTTTGAAGAAGCTACTAACTACCGCTCCTGTGTTGGCACAACCTGACATAACCAAGCCTTTCGATGTTTATTACGATGCTTCAGGCATTGGTCTCGACTGCGTCCTAATGTAGGAAGGTCAAGTCATTGCCTATGCCTCGTGACAACTTCGAAAGCATGAGGTTAATTATCCTACTCATGATCTAGAACTGGCTGCAGTGGTACATGCCCTACGGATCTGGAGACATTATCTGTTGGGAAAATTATGTCATATTTATACAGATCACAAGAGCTTTAAATACATTTTCACCCAGCCAGAGTTAAATATGAGACAGAGAAGATGGTTGGAATTGATCAAAGATTATAATTTGGAAGTGCATTATCATCCAGGAAAGGCTAATGTAGTAGCCGATGCTCTTAGTAGGAAAGCTCATTGCAACTACACAGAGTTACTCTCTGGAGAGATTTTCAATCTTATGCATCCAGCAGTGATCAATAGTATCGTTGTTAGTTGCAATCTGGAAAGCCAAATTATTGAGGGACAAAAGACCGATGTTGGTATTTTTCATATCAAGCAAAAGATACAAGGAAAGGAAACCAAGCATTTTCGAGTAGATGAAAATGGAGTACTATGGTTTGATGATCGCTTGGTAGTTCCAAAAGATGAGAGGTTGAAAGATCAAATTTTGTCTAAAGCCCATTCCTCCAACCTATCTATTCATCCTGGTAGTAGCAAAATGTATCAGGATTTGAGGCCCAAGTATTGGTGGACTAAGATGAACAAGGAAATAGCACGGTATGTTGCTCACTGTGATGTGTGTGGAAGGGTAAAAGCAGATCATTTGAGACCTACGGGACTACTTCAATCTTTATCTATTCCTGAGTGGAAATGGGAAGAAATAGGTATGGATTTCATAACTGGACTTCCTAGAACTCAGAAAGGATATGATTCTATATGGGTAATCGTGGATCGTCTCACCAAAGTAGAACATTTCTTACCTGTGAAGATCAGATATAGTGCAGAACAATATGCAGATTTATATATTGCACAAATCTTGCGTCTACATGGTGTTCCAAAAACCATTATATCAGATAGAGGCTCACAATTCATGTCTCGTTTTTGGGAGCATCTTCATTCTTATCTTGGTACTAAACTAAATAGAAGCTCTGCTTATCATCCGCAACTTCTGGTCAAGTTGAGCGGGTAAATCAAATTTTAGAAGACATGTTGGGAGCTTGCGTGTTATCTGCTTCGGGATCTTGGGATGAATGGTTACCATTGGCAGAATTCTCTTATAACAATAGCTACCAAGAAAGTATCAAAATGGCACCATTCGAAGCACTTTATGGCAGAAAATATAGGACCCCCTTAAACTGGGTGGAGCCCGGGGAGAGGAGGTATTACGGTACTGATTTTGTGAAGCAAGCTGAAGAACGAGTCCAAAAGATTCAACATCTTAAAGCTGCTCAATCCCGTCAGAAAAGTTATGCCGACAAAAGACGTAGGCCAATACATTTTAATGTTGGTGACTATGTCTATTTGAAGGTTTCACCATTTAAAAGTGAACGTCGATTCGGGATACAAGGTAAATTGGCTCCTCGCTATGTAGGGCCATTCAGGATCATAGCTCGCAAAGGAAAAGTGGCATATGCTTTGCAACTTCCACCTCGTATGAGTGCCGTGTTTAATGTTTTCCATGTCTCCCAACTAAAGAAGTGCTTGAGAACACCCACCGAAGAAGTCAACTTGGATAATATTAAATTGGAATTGGACCTTACGTATAAAGAAGGACCGGAAAGAGTTTTGGAAAAAGCGGAAAGAGTGACCCGAAGTAAAATTATAAAATTCTACAAAGTGTTGTGGAGTAATCATACCGAAGATGATGCTACTTGGGAGCACGAAGATTTCCTTCGTACCAAATACCCAGCCTTTTATGAACAATGGTACGTCCTGTAAAATCTCGGGACGAGATTTTTGTTAAGGAGGGAGGAGCTGTAACATTCTAAATGTTAATCAAGTGCATTGCATTTTGCATCAAGGCATAAGCATCATTTTGCATTTGATTATATGCACATGCCATTGCAAGTTCTATGTGTGCAACATATAAGTGTGCTTGATAACCTCAAAAGTGGTTTAAAAATGTTTAAAATTAAATATAGAGTAGGGTTTGTGTTGATCATTTCACCAAAATATGCCTACATGTGATGATAAGGTTGTTTGAGTTTCTATCAAGTTACTAAGTATCTTAGCATATAAGTATATGATTTATTCAGTTTTTGGGTATAAGCCCTAAATAAAAGTTGAAGTATAAATTATATGAAACAACTTTTATTTAAGGTTCCAGGACTGAATCCCACCCTAACATGTTCAAAAAGTGAAATTAACTTTGAATTCAGCATAAATTGGAAAGTGGACTTAGAAGTTTTCTAAGTCTGGGATTTCAGTTATTTTATTCAGTTTTCAAGGCTTTGCAAAATGGTTTTTCATAAATAAAAGTTTGTCACCAATTATACCTTTTGGTAGTACAAAGTTTGTACTTAGCTTTCATGCAATTGGTTGAGTTTGATTAGTGATAGGTTGCTCATAATTAATTGCCAAACTTGGTTAATCACTGTTGTGACTGTTCTGCTTAACTGAATTGATAGGCACAAAGTGTGTTTTTAGTAGTATTCGAGTGCATGTAGTTTGTAAACCATAAATTGTACGCCGCCGTGTTCGGTTCCTTCGTCATCCCGACACCCCAGTGAGCCAACCGCTTGATTATCTACCGTTTTTCGACTTGCCTTGACACCGTAGTCGCGGCCGACTTAAGTTTACTAATCCTATTCCGCAGGGCACGCCGGAACACCGTTTCGTCGTCGGGTTCACGCCGCCCCCCCCACCTCCAACGCCGACGACCTAATTCAGCCGTGACGTTGTGGTCGTGTGGGTGTGCTCGCTGTAGCCTAAAACCCCATCGGCGGTGAGGTACGCCGGCCAACCGCGCCGGCGGCGCCGCCTGCCGAGCGCTGGCCTAAGCCGGCCGAGCCGGGCCGGCTTACGTAGGCTGGGCGGGTCCAAATAGCGGTGGGCCGGCCGGGCCAGATTAAGCCCGTAGGCTTTCCCTCTCTTTTAAAACGTTTGAACATTTTCCATGAAAATGAATAGTGCTGCATTTTGTGAATTTCATAATAATTAAGCCCGTAGGTTTCATAATATGGAACCTGGATTTTGGATAGTTCCTGCACAAGATAAAATTATCTCTTTTAATTAATAAATGCATATTCCCTGATTTTTTTAGAGAATAAACTATTGATCCAAAAATTGTGAAATTTGTTTTGCACTCATTTCATGTCATTACCAACCTGCACAAAAAGTTGGAGTTGAATTTAAAAATGTTTTATAAAATCGTTATTTCTAAAATTAAGAATAAAGGAAAAAAGGAGAGTATATGATTTTATGTGTGCATATAATAGAATGTTTATTTTCATATCTTTTCTATTATCATCATGGGGTACTGTTTATATGTGAGATACTTTAATCAAAAAGTAAATGCTTTATTATTTTATGTCATGATTGCTACGTGTAATGATATTAGCTTCATGTCTTGTTTTCCTTTTTCAATTAAAACAACCATATGATATATATGCAATGCGTGTGTTTAGAATTGCCCGATGACCTTGAATTATGAAACTCCCTTGATCCTTGGTAATCCTCTTATTTAGTGAGAAGATCATGATACAATAGATGGTAGCAAATAATTGTTGCTTTCTAGTAATTATGCTAATCTTTCCAGAGAAGAGATATGCACATACTCAGTGTGTTTAGAAACAAGTGATGTTAGTCTATTTAACTAACCCCGATAATCTGATGTTGTCATCGAGAGAAAGAGAATTGCACACATGAAACCTTATGTAGCTTTCCATTCTTGTCATTCCCATAATCATGTCATCATGTACTATTTCATGCCATAGCATCTTATCATCGTGCATTCTATGTGCATTCTCGATATTTATGCATCACATACATTCATATAGGATCGGAGGAAGAGGTTTTCGTCGAGCTTGTGGTGACCACGGAGAAGGATCCACAGGAGTTGCCACTCGAAGACAAAGGACGAGACTCGAACCACTATCAAAAGTACACTAACCACAGACTCCACTTTTCGCCAAGGCAAGCCCCGGAGCATCCTAAATACCTATTCTATCTTTTTTGAAATACAATTAATCCTTTTCTTTATATAGTACTGTTATGTGCATTAAGATGTTAGGGGTGGTTGACAACGTTGTTGCATGACTCCCTTGGCCACTAAAATGAAAACCGTTTATATTACTATGTGGAGTAGATAGATTATGCTTAGCCATGCCTAGATCATTAAGAAGTCAGATGATTTCCTGTCATCCGCACCACTTAGGTTGGTACATATGATATCCTTAAACATGAGGTGAATGATAATTGGAGACCGGACGGGATTCGGTGTTTGGTGATGCTTCAGGACATGGAGGTCTCGTATGCTTGTATCTTTTTCCACCGAAGTCGATCAAGGACCGCACTGTGATTCGGATCTAGGTATGAGATTGAACGTACCTTCACATAACAGCCGAATAACTCGTTTCGATTTGTGGAAACCGATTAGCTCGTTCGAGGTAGGTTTTGAACCGTTAGCATTACCGGGAGGAGAGCATACGTTGTGAGGGGACGATCCAAAATCCAAAGAAAAGCAACTACAAGGGCCACGGGTCGTTGGGGTACCGACCGGTGAGGATCGAGGACCATGAGTTTTTTATGGCGGTTCAATCCTATCTTTTCGAATAGAGTGAACGGTGATTCGCAGACGGTGAGGTACACACTCGTGCGGGTGTGTGATACGGGCTTTACCCAGCTGGTGTAATCGATTCGAATCACCGTCTCTCCCAGATAGTGAGAAACTCATGCCTGACCGCAGAGACGTAGTAAAGAAAAAAATGGAACTTTGTTGATGATGTTGAAAAGGATTATAATTGGTACCTTATCTGTAGTTAAATGCTTGTTATAATTCAAATGTATGTTTAGAAAGGTGCAAACCTAGTTAAGAATAATACCTTAATAACTTTGCCGTCCACATATAAACTTTAGAAGTTAATAATGAGCTTTTTCGCAAAAGTTGCTAGCCAACAGACCCCACCATACATAACCTATCATTTATTCTTGAAGTTTTCTTTTATTTTCCCGTCGGGTAAGTCTTGCGGAGTACAATTGAGTACTCAGGGTTTTTACCCATCGTTGCAGGTGTTGTCCTTTATGAAGGCTTTGGCATTGCTTGCTTTAATCCTGTGGATGTTTTGGATTAGTAAGGCCAACGGGCATGGTCATATCGTATAACTCTCTCATCATGCTTGTAAGGAGGTTTGATGGAAACTGGTGATATACCACAACCTATGTTATTGTAATTTAAAAACAATACCACTTTCCTGTAACATATTTGGAACCAGTGTGTAATTATTTTCCACTGTAAACTCAGATATCTTGATGTACGATGTTTCCTTAATCATGTGATCCTGGATGTAAGTTGATTTACCGAGGTCCTTCGTGACACTCGGTGGACTACCGGATTCATTCGAGAAGCGGTGTATACATGTCAACGTTATTAACGGGGACAATTACGCTTAATCTCGGATGGATTAATCGGTTCTATCATACCACGCTTACACTACGAATAATACTCTAACCCAAGAGCTACAAGGATTAAAGTAATCAAAAGAGTCGCAAACTAGTAAAACAAGGTAAACAATATTACTTACTTGAACTCAGAAGTCGACTTCAAAGTAGTCTCAGATACAAGCCGTAGAGGTAGCACCGACAGGCCGATACTCCTCCAAAACTCTCTCTTTAACTCTATCTCTCTATCTCTGAAGACCTAGCTTCTAGAGGTATAGAACTAGCTCTCTCTTGGAATGCTAACTCGAGAGGTCATCCATTCAAGGGACACCTCTAAAGATTCTAATTAGGGTTTCTCGCTAAAGCTCTTCTCTTCTCAATGGATCCTCCTCTCCTGGGGGGTTGCCTCTCCTTTTATAGCCCTAGCGAATCAACGTGAGCCCTTGGATTAAACTGACATTGGCGGACGGTGGAGATCAATCCTCAAAGGCGGTGGAGTAAACCGGGCAAACCGGACAAAGCCTAGACCGGCCGGTCTGGCCTGGCCCCCGCTGGCTCTCCGCTTCGGTCTCATGTCTTCTTGCTCCTTCTGGAATGTTTCTGTGTTGCCGTGGCGTCCAATCTTGCATTTTATATTGTAGTGTAGCTTAAAAGTGCGTCATTTCCAGTGTTTACCTGCAAAACCATATGTGCAAGTGCATGCATTTGCCTAGCTGTTCATGTGAAGCTGCCGTCGTGAATGGACAATGGAGTGAGCAAGAGAGCAAGAGAGTGATCTCTCGGGCCGGTGGCTTGCTAGAGATGGGTGATTGTATTAAGGAAAAACTTCATTTTCTTCCTCTAACTTTCGCGAAAGTTTAATTTTCCTCCCCGAACTCTAAAAACTGGATAACCAACCTCCCCCAACTTTTCAAACCGTGCGTTTTACCTCTCTAGCGCAGTTTTGCTACAGATAATGATGGTTTTATCTTTTTTTTAATTTCGGCTAAAAATTTGAAAATCATAGTAAATCATAGACAAAATATAAAATAGAAAATCTAATTTTGTTGGACTCCACATGAGTAGATCTATACAGTGAATATATAATATGGTATACTTTTAGTACAAAGTTTTTTGCTAGTATTTTTATATTTTATTTATTTCGATTGAATCTATGAAAATCATGTTGAATTATAGAAAACACAAAATGGAAAATCCATTTTTGACTTTATGGTATGCTTTAATTAATTATAGAAGCTACAACTATAAATTATTTTATTTAATTATAGAAAATCATAGATCTAGAGCTACAACAAAAACTTTGTACTAAAGTATATCATATTATATGTTCACGTGTATAACTACTCATGTGGAGTATAATAAAATTAGGTTTTTTATTTTATGATTTTTCTATAATTTATTATGATTTTTAAATATTCAGTCGAAGTAAATAAAAAAGAAAAATACTAGTAAAAATTTTGTACTAAATTATATCATATTACATATTCACTATGTAGATCTACTCATGTGAAGTCCAACAAAATTAGATTTTTTTTTTTTATGATTTTTCTATGATTTACTATATTTTTTCAAATATTCAGCCAAAATCTATTCCTAATACTTAAAAGGCAAAATTTCTTGCGATAAAATCTTTCGTCCAACTAAGAGATCAATACGGTTACCGTTTAGTTTTTTTGTTTCCATATCGGACCGGAGAAGAGGAATTTTTGGAATATTCAGAATGTGATCAGGTACGTATGGGGCTGCGCGATATGGCCCAGGCGTCCAGCCCAGCGAGAAAGCCAACCCTCCCCACTGCTGCGAGTCGCACGACGCCTCGCCTCCTGCGCACGAGACGCGCCACCGTTCGCTGGCTGCCGGCGACGAACCCCTGCCCCCCCGCGCGCTGCGCTCGCACAGGAGATGCGCTGCAGCTCACCGGCCGTCGGTGAGACGGCGACGAGCCCCTGCCCCCTCGTGCCACATCCTACGCACGCGCCGCATCCCGCCTAGGACATGCGCCACTCACTGTTCGCCGGCTGCCGCCGCTGAGCCTCGGCCCCTGTGTGCCAAGTGCCATCAATCGATCTCTTGACTTCTAGGTCGTCGTGCCAGGAAGCACTCCGCTAGGGAGTACTACTAGTCCGCTACGGAGGCGGCAAGCTTTTTCCACTATGCAGGGAACAAGACGATTCAGCACTCTCCAGCAAATCTGGCTTGAGCCGACCTCCCATCCCATGAGTACACCCCTTTTCATTCTTCATTTATATTTATACGGCACTACTACAGATTCAGTTATTAGTGCCGGCAACATTTGTGCCGGTTTTAGAAAAACCAGCACTAATATCTCTTTAGTGCCGGTTGTACGCATCACTGCCGGTTTATGGATAGAACCGACACTGAAGGTTTACATCACTGCCGGTTTGTGGATGAAACCGACACTAATGTGTAGTTCAAACATCACTGCCGGCTCTAGCCAAGAACCGACATCGATACGGGGTCATCGGTGGCGATTTTAGCCATAAACCGCCACTCGATAGCACCGCCACTAATCTGATGCCATCGGTGGCGGTTTTAGCCACAAACCGCCACTTATGTGATATGTTAGATACCGAATATTAAAAATAAAGCATAAAAAATGATGGATTTTGGAAAGATGATCAAAACAAATGTTGTAAAACTCATCAAGATCTATAACTTTTATTTTGATCATTTTCTTATCCGACAAAGTGATAGTAACATTGTTCACAAATTTTACATCTCTTTTATACTTTATGAAACTCGTGAGAGATATGTAAGATTTGTGAACAATATCACTATTACTTTATCGGATAAAGAAATGACCAAAATAAAAGTTTTAGATCTTGATAAGATGCACGACTTTGTTATTCAAGACTTTTCCGGGTAAAATCATTTACACCTTCAAAATAGTGTTTGAAGTAGGTAATTGTTGAAATTTAAATTTTGAGTCGATAAAACAAAGTCGCATAAAAAGATGACCAAAATAAAAGTTGTAGATCTTAGAAATTTCTAGAACTTTGTAATTGATAATCTTTTCATTTGAATTTATTTTCTCATGTAAAATTATATTTGAATGTCTTAAATTTGAAATTTAAAATTTTGAAATGAGCTTTTTTAAATGACCTTGGATGGACAAAGGGCTAATACAAAAATTGTAGATCTCAAAAAGTTATGAAACTTTATAGTAGATAACCTTTTGATTTAAAATCATCTTGTCAAAAAAATCACGTTTGACTTTCTCAAATTTGAAATTTGAATTTTTTAAATGACCTTAGATGGAGAAATGACCAACATGAAAGTTGTAGATCTCAAAAAGTTATAAAACTTTATAGTTGATAATTTTTTATTTGAATTCATTTAGGGTCTTAAATACTCAATTTTTACTCAGTTTGGTATAATATGAGGAGGTCCAAAATAAATTATAGTCACAAGTGACATTGTGGTGCGTGGTAGAGGAGGGGATGCGCGAGAGAGAGGTTGCAGGTTCGAATCTAGCCGCCCACATGTACATGATTTGATGTAAAAAAATACGTGAGTTGGAGAAATGGTAGCCAGCTGGCTAGAGGCCCCCTCCCTAGGTGAAAAAATATTTTTGCTATTTTTTTTGCCATTTTCAGATTTAAAATTGTAATTTTTGAAAACCACATCACCGGGCGGTTCAATTCTAGAACCGTCACTGATGATGGTCATCAGTTGTGGTTTGAAAGAACCGCCACTGATGATCATCCCACATCACTGTCGACTTGGCTGTGGCGGTTCAAAATCCGGCACTAAAGGGGGGTTTTGAACCGCCGCTGATATGTGTATCTGGAGTAGTGCAGCATTCGTCCAGTATATTAGAAATTAAATCTCCTGCGAAAACTATGAAGCCTACAAGGTGATGTAGTGATGTATCATATGTAGATTGTATGTCCTAAACTAATAATTATGGATTACTCTAATTTATACACTTTCACAATTTTAATTTGCATTATTATTTATTTTATTAAAAAAATTTGTAAAACATATTCACGTATGCCGTATCCACGTATCTGTATCCTTCCGACACCGATAACCGTATTCGTATCCGTGCTAGATAGGCTCCTACTGCTGCTTTTGCATAAGTGCCATGGGTGCACGTCGTCTTTGCCGGGGGCCGAGCACCAACCGAGCCATGGTGCTCATCACGCCCGTGCTTTTTTCGCTCAGCCAATAAATGTGCTGTCTTGCTCTTCGTGTTGTTATTAGTTTGATGACATCACTGTAAAGTCATGTCTATACTATATATGTCGGTCTAAAAAAATTGAGACATAGCACCATTTGAATACATATACATATACATGATGAGAACACCTTTCAAACTATTTCAACGAGGAGACAAGTACCTAATCTCGTAGAATAGAGAGGCACCGGATCTTGCCATACACACCGCAACTTTGAAATTCTTATCTGTCGAGCTGAGCAAGAACCAAATCCTCTGATCTCGCCATACACACAATCGACAAGGTTACCTTCTGAATTGGCTGAATTAGATGATGATAAATAGCTAGAAGAGCTTTGTTTCAAAAAATAGCTAGAAGAGCATAAACAGAACAAAGTTTCTACATATGACTATCTCACCCACAAGGACGAGAAGGGAAGGAGGAATCTGACGAATAGCTGATTGATGGCTAGAAATTATCCCAATCGACGAATTGAATTCAAGAGAATAAAACTACAAATTAGGCACATATTTTTTTTTTCTAAAATACGATTCCTCTCAGCTTATATCCCTCAGTCACAAATATAGAATGCAAGTCTCATCCAATAACCAAACATACCCTAGATGTTCTACATAAACCTTAAGCATGGGTCACATATTTAATGTAGCCCTCTATTTACGATGCTAACTATTCGATTTCGATTATGAACAAATAGTTCTTAGTAATAACCACTTTTCTCTTATTTATCTTAATTTTATTTTATTACTTATTTTTCTCCCGTTGCAACGCACGGGCATATTTCCTAGTAAATAAAAAAGACAAAGACAAAACCACTGTTACTATAGCAAAACCACCATTAAAACCGCTCCAAGGAGGTATAACGCACGGCTTGAAATTTTGAGAGGTTAGTTATCTAATTTTAGAATTCATAGAGAAAAATTAGATTTTAGCAAAAGTTAGAGGAGGGAAAGTGAACTTTTTCCTTGTATTAATTATTAATGGGCTCTTGGATCAGTTGTGCATTTCAGAGGCCCAATGGTTTATGTGTGCGGATGGACTTATCCTCGGGAGGCTGGGCTCAATAGTTCAGTTTTAGATTTATTTAGATTTAACAAGTATAAAACCCTACTTAAATCTAAAATTAAGTTATACATGATCCAATGAACATGAAATTTGAACTACAGTTTCAAATATATAATAACTAGGCCACCGTAAAAATTCACCATAATTAGACCACAAAAACTACCGTTATAATTATTCCAATTAATTATGGAAAAATATATATCTAATTCTATAGCAAAAACTTTATTCTAAAGCATACTTCTTCTGTCCCAAAAAGAAGGTTGTTTTTGTTTACCGAGAAACAACTATCGACAATTTTATAAATAATAAATATCATCGATTAGCATCATAATTAGTATCATCGAAAGATCTTTGAATCTAGTTTTAACAAATTTATTTGGAGATATAAATATTTATGCGTATTAGTGTAAATCGAGTCAAACTTGTGACACAAGCTATCATCCTTTTTAGGATGAAGGGAGTACCATATTATATCTCACTGGTAGATCTACTCATATGGAGTCCAATAAAATTAGATTTTCTATTTTATGATTTTTTTATGATTTACCATGATTTTTTAAAGATTTAGCTAAAATAAATAAAAAATAAAAAGACAAAACCGTCTTCAAAATCATTCTAGAGGGGTAAAACGCACATTTTGAAAAGTTGAGATGATTAAGAGTTTAGGGAGGAAAAATAGATTTTTATAAAAAATTAAAGAAGGGAAAGTAGATTTTTTTTTTCTAATAATAATCTATTGGACATGATTTTGGAAGGTTTTTGGCTGAAATGAGAATTTTGGAAGGTTCAGAGTTTCGGAGTTCGGGACTACCACCAACTCACAACATCAGAATCATAGGTACCATAAAAATATGTGAACTTTTTGTTGAATGTCATCGAAATTTATATGTAACAAATCTACTACTGTTTGTGCGAGAGCCCCCCTTGACTCTCCGTTCTTGAAGACGGAATTTCGAGCAGCCGTGATGGACGCGTGTGGGTAGCGATGTAGGAGTACTTCCTCCGTCTAAAAAAATATTATTTTTATTTCCTGACAAACAATAGTTAATAATTTTATAAATAATAAATATTATTAATTAGTATTATTAAAAATCTAATGAAGCTACAGTGGAAGCATACAATAATTAATCTAGTATAAAAATGTCATTATGATTAGATCATAGAAACTACACCTATGAATTAATCTATTATAAAATTTTCATTATGATTGGATCATAGAAACTAGAAAAAAAAGATAGATCTAAAGTAACAACAAAAATAGCAAAAACTTTTTACTAAAACATATATGTTCACTTTGTTAGATCTATTTATATAAAATCTAATAAAATTAGATTTTTTTTTATTTTATAATTTTTGTAATGAAATAAATCTAAAAAGATAAAATTGTCTTTAAAACCGTTTATGAGGGAGATTAAAATGAACGGTTTTGAAAGGTTCATGGTGTGTGTGTGTGTTTTTTTTCTTTGGAGCCCTCCCATCCGGGCCTCAACTGGTTCGGTGGGCCACGCTAATACACGTCCTTCTTTCCGGGCCCGTTGTACGCTTCTCCTCGATCCCCTGCATCTTTCCAGACCCTACAAGTTTGAGGCAGAGCTAGGGCGCGGCGGCGGCGGCGGCTAAACGAGGCGGCGATCGGAGAGGGGTAGGCATGGCTTTTAGGTCGCTGGGTTCTCTGATTCGCGGGAGTATGCGCGCACGGAGCTGTTTCTCCTCGCCTGGAATCGCTATCGAGGAGGCGATGGGATCGGCAGCGTCGGGCAAAGCAGATCGTCTACGATACCTGGTAATTTTCGTTTCTCATCCCAGATCTATGCATGCTTTCTTTGCTAGCGGCTCATAGTTTCCTGGCGGCGCAGAGGAACGCGCTGTTCTATTCCGATGGCAGTAAGAGTCCTGTGGCGGCGGCGGCAGGCACCTCTGCTTTTGCCGGATCCCGTTTTCTGCACAGCAGGGTAAATTTCGAATATTGCTCTGTTTCTCTCCTATTTCAATATAGTGCACACATTCACGCGCGTGTTTCGTTATTGCTCCCGTTTATCTAGGCGGCCGCACAGACGACAAAGTTGGTCCGTCCCCGCGACGGTTCCTCCTTGCCGGGGATCGTTGTGCAGGGTTCTCTGGGGTCGCCGGTGGGGAGGGGAGGACGCCGGTTCCACGACCTTGTAAATTCCGTTACTCTTGGATGTATATAAGCCTTCTTTTAATTTCAGCTCACGTTGCTCCTCGCGGTGCAGAGGGATGTGGTCGTCGAACATGCCGATTTCGCTACTGCTACTTTGTCTGTTATTATCTTCTCTGTGATTGCTGGAATTATGCATTTGATGGAAGATACAGATGAGTTAGTAGGTATGAAACTGCCTTTGACTGTATGTTGCATAACTGTCAACATTCATGTATTCATACTCTGCTGCTTGTTAAATAGCCTTCAGACTTTTCGTCTTTAGCTTTCGTATATGTTACACTGGAATGAAATTAAACTCATAGATTTACTTAATAGTGGATGATGAGGTTTGGCTTTATAGGAGTTTAAGATTGCCCTCGACCTTACCAGTTCATACCTGTAGATGAGGCTCGCAAGGAGGACACTAAGAATCCATATCTCCGTTCCAACCAGTTGAAGGAAGAAATGTTGCGAGAGATGGAGTCTTACAACAAAGCAATGGTTGATGAGAAGGCCGTGGTTCGGGAGTACATGGAGGAGGATCAAACCATGAGGGTAAGGTTCGAGGAATGGATGAAGGCATATGGAAGGACATACAAGGATGAGGTGGAGAAGGCTAGGCGGTTTAAAATTTTCAAGTCGCTTGCAAGATTCACTGATGCATTTAATGATGATGCTTGCAAAGCAGGGCGCTCAGCCCGTTGTGGACTGAATGAGTATTCAGACTGGAATGCTGAAGAAATTGCTCAGCTGTATGGTATACCAGGTTGGAATAATGGTGGGTACTTCGAAATGGTCTTGTCTTATCTTGCTTCGCAGGAGATCTTGCATCAGTTTGGCAGTAACAAGGTATATATTCCCAATTTCATCTATACAAGTATCTTTGTCTGATAGACATGTACATCGACTGGAGAAGCCCTCTGTTCCGAAATATAACACGTTTTGGGGGGGGGGGATAGTAACCTATCTTGTACTTCCTGTGACTGTTTTAAAGTCAGCAAATTAATTGTTATTTCCCAATTGGCTTCTCACTTGTGACAGTTAGTATATCAGCTTGACCTTGAATTCCATGCTGTGTTTGGATGAATAAGAAATGCATTTTTAAACTACCTAATTATCTGAGCTTGTTTTAATTAAAGACAAATGTGCACTGGTTAGATACCCAGATCATGTCTTGGATGCTGGCAGTTTAGAAATGTTATTTCTGTTGTGCGGCTTCACAATTGTAAATTCTCAATGGTTGATTGATTGTTGTATTGATCATTTGCAAAGAACTAAATTAGTTTGATTGACACAGAATTGGCCTTTATTCAGCCTGGCTAACGTCAATCATGTTTGTTGACAAATCAAATACACCCTATGAATTTGACTTCATAAGTGTGTTATCAATTTTGCACTTTGATGCTTATGGTTTTGTGTATTTTCTTCTTGAATCAAAGTAGTTGGAGAATGGTTTTGTTTTCCGTTCCAGCCAAAACTGTTTTCCATTGAAATCTTTGTTTTTCTGTAATTGTCGGATCATATTAGCCATTTCATTGAGGAACACTGGGGTGGGCCTTAAGAAGTAAATTTTGTTTTACAGGCTGACAGGTACTGCAAATAACCAGCTATATTTCTGTAAGTTGTGATGATTATGTTCATGTATTGGTATAGTAGTAGTATGTAGGTTGATTTCAGCAGACTGACTGTATCCGAAAGTAAATTAATTTCGGTGCAATGTAGAGTTTTATCCATTTTTCTGGGATAAAAAAAAGTTCACCTGTGTAGTGCAATATTTGAACCTAGTACACAAACTTGAATGTTCCTTGCTCAAATCTGCTGATACCATTTTTTTATACTTTGTTTTTTTCTTCGTATGCAGTATGTGTTACTGGTTGCACCTTTTATTCTTGTGTACTTTTCTTTCATTATGTGGCTTCTTCAGCACTACGGCCTGCATGCTAACTGCTTTTCTCAAAAGCAGGAATTTGAAGATTGAGAAAGGTCCGTCGAGAGGCTACCATGTGAAGACCAACTGGCTTATCATGTGAAAACCAGCCAAAATGAATCTGTTTCAAATGTCTAATGTCCGAACGCAATGGCATCTATTTTCAATTTCTGTATCCTCTAAACTGTAATGCTACCTGTCTGAATAGCATAATACTGGAGTTATTATGGTATAAGCCAACTATCTTCAAAGGTGGTAGACGTTGAAGTTAATATAAATGGGAATGGGAATTTCTGAGGCTAGATTGTTTTCCTATGAGACAATTGCTCTCTTGTCCTAACTTTGATGTTCAACTCTAAATCCGCAACATGGATAGTCAGACCGAGTCGTTCACTCGCTGGTAGATTAATATTCGTAGGCTCCAGAATGCTTTTCCGTCTGTTGGGTGTTGGCAAGTTCCTTGATCGGTAATTGGAATGTATCTCTTGTTCAATTGATTATGCCGTTCTTTGATCGGCAATTGTTTAATTGGATGTATCTCCTGTTCAACTAAGTCTAAACTATATTTCGGCCTCTGACATGTATGCTGTTAAATGGAAAGATAAGATGACATACTGTTTTCTGTACTTGTTTGTGTACAACACTGTTTAAACTCAAGTTATCCAACGCACGTGCACGATCCTAGTCAAATTTGAAATTGAAACTCAAATCCTAAATCTAGCTGATTTTGGCCGTGTTGGGGTTGTTTTTCACTTTCAAATTTGAGGAGCTAATTACTATCAATTTTCAAAATAAAATTTTCCCAACTTTGGCTCTATTTCAAAGTTCAAATCTTGTACTTTGCAATGGTGCCATTGGTTGGATAAACATATCACTAATTAACCACCTTTTAGTTGCTCAAAATCTGAAAAATGAAAACGTTTTGAAAACCCCTAACTATAGTTCAGTTAACTGAACTTTGAGTTGGGCAGTTTCCATCGTTGGGTGTTTATCGAGCTCAACCTCTTAAATCAGCAAGAATCAAGCCAAGCTGTTTTAAGCAATCTTGTAGAACTCCTGTAGAAAACTTGAGCTACCATGCAGATTTGAGAGAAAAAAGGGCCCTAACTAAAGTTTAGTTCAGTTAACTGAACTTTGAGTTGGGCAGTTTCCATCGATGGGTGTTTATCGAGCTCAACCTCTTAAACCAGCAAGAATCAAGCCAAGCTCCTTTAAGCAATCTTGTAGAAATCCTATAGCTCTACAACTTCTTCCATTACAGCAACTTGAGCTACCATGCAGATTTGAGAGAAAAAGGGGAGAAATTCCTCGTTACAGTCGGCGAGGAACAGTGCCAGAGCAGGCAGCAGGCAAGCAGCCTGCTTGCCGACGGCTGCCGCCTCTCCTCGCCGCGAAGCTTCGCTCCTAGCCACGCAGCTGCTTCGCTACGCCACGCCGTGCTCGCTCTGTCGACACTCCAGCGCTTCGCCTCGCTTATAAAAGTCGTCCGCCTCCGCTGGAGCTCACTTTTCCCTGCACCAGCGAAATTCACGCCAACTGCTCTAAGATAACCTCCTGCCTCTTGCTCGCAGCTCCGCCACTCCCTCACCTCCCTCCCGAGCCCCCCAGTGCCACCTATCATCGCCAGAAGCAACCGTGCACCGTCGTCTTCTTTCCTCGGCGGCATCCAGCGCCACCGCGAGCTCTCGCCCACGGCCAGAGCAGCTCAAGGCGTCGCAAGCGGTCCTGAGCCTCGTCCTCGCTTCACCATGGAGCGCTGGACGAGCTCGGCCCTCCATCGTCCTCAGCCGTTACTCTGACGAGCTCGCGAGGGAAGTTCAGAACTGGCATTGGGCGCTGCAATGCCGTTGTCGTATGTTGTGATTTAGCCACTCCACCTCCAGCAGCAACAGGAAGAGATGACAGAGGTGCCTGTGCCTACCCCAAGTGCCCTGCAATCGCAACAAGGAAACCGGAGGGGCGATTAGATTTTGGTAGGAAAAAAGGAGGCCAGAGTGGTGCTCATGCGTGCCGCGGAATTGTGTTCAATCTGCCCCGGGCAGCTGGCCGCAAGTGGCGCTCGAGGTCGTGGAAAAAAGGAAAAGGCCAGAAGGGGAGAGATGCTCACCATGATCGGGATCGCGTGCTGCAACGTCCCGCGCCACTGGCAGATCGGAAGGGGATCATGATCCAAAACGGATGTTGATGCAGGGGCATCGGAGATCCGTACCATGGCAACTTCGGGGGCTGCGACGATGCTACGGTGGTGTAGATCGGGAGGTGAAAGAAACCACAGAAATTTGGGGATATACGACGATGGCGGGCGGGTGTGGGTAAATAGTAAATACCCAGACTTACTTGTGGGATGTATTCTTAAATCTTGATCTAAGAGGAGTATTACACCTAATATGTAAGATTTTGGACAATGGAAAGTTTCATATGACATGGAGTCTAGATTAAATGGTTATTTTTTTTTAGGGGAAATAGCTATTTCCATTACTCTACAACGGCTGAATCATCAGCAAGTACACACTGGATACAAGCCGGAATGGAGTTCATATTTGGATCTTCATCCAGAGCACATGCACTACCTAGGCGTGCCAGCTCATGAGCAACTCTATTACAAGATCGTGGACCATATTTAACAGACTAGGATATGAAATTATCAACTAGCAAGCTATGAAACTCCTGGACGAGGTGTGTCATTGCGCTTAAATCATAATCTTCAGAATATACCGCATTCACCACTTCAGCGGCATCCGTCTCCACAACAATGTGACCCACACCGCATCTATTGCAGCTTTGACACCATGAATGCACGCAATAAGTTCTCCATGCATCGGACTCATCGGGGTCTCCACTCTCCCGCGCCTTGCCATAACGAAGTCGCCATCCGAGTCACGCGAAGACACATCCCCCCCACCACCGCTATTGCGTGTCGATCGAAAAGCAAACATCACAATTCACTTTCACGAAATTCTCGACCGGCTTCTCCCATCTCTCGCACTCGTCCTCTTCTAGATGTTGGGACATCTTTATCTTCACTCCTCCATTGAGCTAACTGCACTTGAATGTTGTGTACAAGCCAATCCGGCTTCCTTGCAGGCAATCCTTCTCTAATACGATTCCTCTCAGACCAACAAATCCAGAGCACAAAGCAGCACTTCAGTCTCTCCTCCTCTTGCATAGCCATGATAGTTTCGATCACCTCTCTTGTCGATGATTTGGCCAGCAATAAGTCCCTCTCTCTGGTTCATGCTCATGTAACACCAAACCTTTTCCATCACCTTGCATTTGAAAAAAAAGATGTGCCCCATCTTCATCAAAACGCCGGGCAGAGCACACACCTGGTGTCTATATTCATCCCTCTCCTTTTTAAGTTCATTCTAAGCGGGTGACTATTATAATAAAATCTCCATAAGAAATGCTTCATTTTATTTGCACACTTGGTCTCCCACATCTTCTTCCACAACCCATCATAACATGGATTAGCACTAGAAGATGTGGCTCCTCCGTTTCTACTGTTGATCAGTTGGTCATTTCTGAATACTTTATAAGCGCTCTTTACAGAAAAAATGCCTTTCTTATCAAAATGCCATGCAGCCTTGTTCTCTCTACCACCATGAACAGGGAGGGACAAGATCAATTTTGCATCCTCCTCCCAGAAGGTATCTTTCACAAGTTGTGTGTCCCAGCCTCCCGTTATTGGATTTATGAGTTCTGCTACATCACGAAGCAAGCTAGCACCTCTAGGCGTAATTGGTTTCCTTGTTGTATCCCTCGGAAGCCACGGGTCTGTCCAAATATTCAGATTTTCGCCGTCACCAACCCTCCATATTAGGCCTTTCTTCAGCAGTTATACTCCCCTAAGTATGCTTCTCCAGGAGTAAGAAATACCAGGTCGTGCTTGAGCCTCTAAACATGTGCGGCCAGTAAGAAATACCAGGTCGTGCTTGAGCCTCTAAACATGTGCGGCCAGGGTAATATTTGGCTTGAAGAACCCTGGAACAAAGAGAGTCTGGTTTTTGTAGAAGTCTCCAAGCCTATTTACTCAGCATCGCAATGTTAAAGGCATAGATATCTCTGAACCCAAGTCCCCCTTCCTTCTTCGGTTTGATCATAGTTTCCCAACTTAGCCAGTGAATTTTATGTTTTCCTTCTTGCTGGTTCCACCAATACCGACAGACCATCGCGCTAATTTGATCACACAAGGTTTTGGTTATATCAAAGCAGCCCATAGCAAAGGTTGGAATAGCCTGGGCAATGGCTTTTATCAGAATCTCTTTCCCCGCCCATGATAAACATTTCTCCTTCCAACCCTGTATTCTCTTCCACACTCTGTCTTTCAAATATGCAAACACCTCAGATCTGGAACTCCCCACATGGACGGGAAGTCCTAGATATCTTTCATTCATAGTTTCCTTTTCTACTTGAAGAATTTCTTTCACTCTGCTTCTCTGTGCGGATTTTGTGTTAGTGCTAAATAGGATAGCTGATTTTGCCTTGTTGATCATCTGACCAGAACACTGCTCATACAACTCTAAAATGCTCCGAAGCTGACTAGCATCCTCCCCTTTCGCCCGAATCAAGATCAAAGAGTCGTCAGCGAAAAGTAGGTGAGAAACACTAGGCGCATTCCTGCAAATTTTTATCCCCGCAATTCGGCCATCTTCCTCCGCTTTATTCAGAAGAGCTGAAAAACCTTCCGCACATAACAAAAACAAATATGGTGATAAAGTATCTCCCTGCCTAAGACCCCTTTCTGGTATAAAAGCCTCCGATAGTATCCCATTTACTTTGATCCGATAAGTAACAGTAGATACACATTTCATAATTAATTGTATCCATGTCTGGCAAAAACCCAACTTCCTCATCATTTTATATAAAAAACTCCACTCTACCCGGTCATACGCCTTACTCATATCGAGTTTAATGGCCGCATAGCCTAAATCTCCCTTTCTTTTATTCAGCATGTAATGTGTCAACTCATAGGCTATCAAAATATTATCCGAGATGAGACGACCCGGGACAAAAGCACTCTGACTTGGTGTGATAACCTCAGGCAGGATCACTTTAAGTCTATTTGCAAGTACCTTGGAAATTAATTTATACACTACATTGCAAAGGCTTATGGGCCGGAGATCCGTTACCTTCTCAGGATTTGGAACCTTTGGGATCAGAGAAATAATAGTATCATTCCAATTTTGTGGCATTGCACCACCATTCAGGACAGCTAACACCTCTTGTAACACTTTATCACCAACTGTATCCCAAAAGCGCTTATAGAAAAGAGCCGGCATGCCATCCGGTCCAGGAGCTTTCAAATCGCCTATAGACTCCAGTGCTAGTTTCTCTTCTTCGTGCGTAAATTCTCGCACAAGCTCAATGTTCATCTCCTCAGAGACCCTAGGTGACACAGCTTGTAGCAGCTGGTTTGTATCACCCATTGCCTCCGATCTGAAAAGTTGCACAAAATGATTAACGATAAATTCCTGCTTCTCTACTTCCTCCTCCACCCAATCCCCTTCCTCCTTTTTAAGTCTACCAATCCTATTTCTCCTCCTCCTCTCTGAACACCATCTATGGAAGAAAGCCGTATTTCGATCCCCCTTCTGTAGCCAGTTGGTATGGGCTCTTTGCTTCCAAAAAATCTCAATTTGCTCTTCTATCTTGTCTAATCTATAGCTAAGCACAGCCTCCCTGTGCACTGAATTTGCATCAATAGGGGACCTTCTACATCTCTCTAATTCCTTCCTCAATTTTTTCACCCGCTTCTCAAGGTCACCAAGGACATTGATGCTCCAAGAGTGAAGGCTGCCCGCCACACTTCTAAGTCTATCCATCACCTTTCCCTCACCCCATGCATCACCCGCTTCCCATGCCTCCGAAACAACATTCTCGCAATTCTCCTCCTGCAGCCAGCTGGCTTCAAACTTGAAAGATCTATCTCCATCACCTGATCGGATAGAACTGTAGGCTCCTTCTGTAGTGATTAGCACTGGTCGATGATCAGAATGATATGGGTCACCATTTCTCACATGAACCAGGGGATAGCATTCTCTCCACATCTCATTAGCCACCGCACGATCCAACCTTTCCCTTATATAATCTTCTTCCCTGAATTGCTTATTGCGCCACGTGAAGGCATCTCCTGAGAAACCAAGATCATGCAGTCCACAATCTTCCAGAGCCTCCTTGAATCGATCTAGACTAGCCTGACTCCTCGGCACCCCTCCTTCTTTTTCATGATGGAACAAAATCTCGTTGAAATCACCCGCACAAAGCCATGGCATCGGATTAGTTTCATGTAGAGAGAACAAATCCCGGAGTAACTCCCATGTCAAGTATTTTAATTCCACCCGAGATTCACCATAGACTCCTGTAAATCTCCACACCACATTATCCTCCCCCTTCACCTCCATATCAATGTGATATCTCGAAGTGTTTCGAATAGTCACACTGATTCCTTTCCTCCACAACACAGCAAGTCCTCCCCCTTTCCAACCGCATCCACCGCCACCATGTTTCGTAAGTCTAATTTTTGTTTAAACACAGACATCCGCTTCTCATCTAACTTTGTCTCCGACAAGAAAAGGATGTCCACCCGCTCGGACTTCTGGAATTTCAGAAGCCCCCGAACTGCCGGGTTATTGCCGAGGCCCCGGCAGTTCCAGACTGCTATCTTCATTGAGACGTGCAGGACCGGTCCGCCGGCCCCGCTATCTGGTTTTGAATTTGAATTACATTCTTCCTGTGATCGTTGCCCTTCTTCACCATAGCCTGACATGGACAGGACCACCATGCAGGGATGGGTGCAGCCGTAGCGAGTTTTGTCCCTGTGCGTGCATAGCTGGGACGCGAAGGTCCGTCGAATGGAAATAGATTTAGCAAGCATAGCCCTTTTGGGCCTTTCATCGAGCACTTGAATGGCATAGAGTACCAACACCCATAACTTGCAGCTCCATATGCTGAATAATCAAATACTGGGGAATTAGATAAGCACCAAATGCCTGGTCCAGAAAGCTTGAGTACTCGGTTGTATGCGGTCATCATGGCCATGTCCTAGCAGCTCAAAGTCAATTAGTATTTGTCCTCTTTGAACAGTAACAGCTGGAAATAGAGAAACTTTCTTGGAAGCTCCTTGAATCCTCCTGTACTAGTGCCTTCACTTCGTCGCTGGAGCCTTTCCGGACCTGGCAGCGCCGAGTGCGAAGGCGTTGAAGGAGGAGGAGATGAATAGGAGCAGAGGCGCTGGAACCCCACGTCGGCAGCGCGACGGCGTGGAGCAAGGCTGAGTGAGCAGCACGAATTTCACCGACACGTTGGAACAGCTCGGCGGCGGTGCTAGTGGCGGGGGAAGACAGCGGCGGAGAGCACGGCCGCGGCGTGTCACCGGCGTCGGAGACGACTTCGACGGGGTAACGCAACCGTCACCGAGTTTGTCGCGGGTGGAGAAGAGGTCGCCGTGGACTGGGACGAGCTCGCCGCGGATGGGAAAGAGCTCGCCGCGGACAGAGACGAGCTCGCCGGGGCGGGAACGAACTTCCGTGGACGGGGACGAGGTCGTCGAGGTCGAGAACGAGCTTTGCCGGGGCAACGACGGCCGCCAGGCACCAATCGCACGAGAATCGCCAGGAACCTAGACAAGACGAACACGGCACTGGGTTGGCCGACTGAACAACTACAACAGAGAAGTTCTAGATTAAATGGTTATTAATAAGGTAGAGAAGAGTAAAATCTTAAATGACAGAGGACTTATATAGAACGACATCAAGATCGAACGATCAGTGGTGGATGGAACAAAGGGGATTAAATAGTGAAGATTTAAAACTATAACTAGAAATTAATAAAAATCTAAGGCTAATTAACTATAATTTAATGGACAAATTAGGCTCATAGGGGGGCTGGAGCCCACCCAGCCGTAACAACTCGTTCTTTTATAGTATGATGATATGATGACGATGATAAAATGACATGAGATGTTGATGGTGAGAAAAAAAAATCCTCTCCAACTAGAAAACCAACGCTGCTTTTGCTGCGCCCTCCTTTGAGTACCAGACATATTCGAATGTTATAAATAACTATAAAGGTTTTCATAAATTATAATTAGATTGATGAATGGTTAGAGTCTAAATTTATCGAATTTGTTATTTTGATACGCTCTATATGATGTACTTCCTCCGTTTTTAATTTTTACGATTGTTAATTTATATGTGGGTAATATTTATGTGCAAAGGCCGGCGTGTATTTTTTTTTAGATCGTAAGGCGGGTAAAATCGCTCATATTGTACGTGTTTTTGTCTATGTAATTTGTGATGATTTAAGCGTCGAGGAAAAAATAGTAAATATATTGCTCCTAAATTCAGCAATAAAAATCCGCGAGATATAAATTTCTTAAGTTTATTGGCAATGCGTGAATCGAGTAATTTGTAATTTGTTTTGGATTTTTGGGTAATTTATAAATTGTTTTGGATTTTTGGATGACGAAAAAAGAGATCGAAAATATTTTGATAGGCTTTGGAGTGGTTTTAGTTTATTTAGGTATTTTTTTTATGTGGAGGCCGACGTGTATTTTTTTTTTTAGATCGTAAAGGCGGGTAAAATCGCTCATATTGTACACGTTTTTTGTGTATGTAATTTGTGATGATTTAAACACTTGTAGGATCATCTAAAACTTGTATGTATGACTATTTGAAACCTTTATATTTTGTGGTTATTGGTATTATATAATTTTTATTATTTTTGATGCTATATGAATTTGAGTTTTAATATGTGTATTTGTAAATGTTATTTAGTTTTGTTGATTTTCTCTATTTAATTGCTAAAATACGATTCTATGCAATGTTCGTTGACTGCAAGTTGTATCATGTTATAATTGAAGAGGAGGGCTATTTGCATTTGTAACGACCATTCAAAATTATAAAAAATAAATCAAATATGTAGGGTTTTATTTTAGAAGATTTTTGTTTGATGAATTACAAGATTTGAAGTTTGAATACATGAGATATAAACTTCTTAAGTTTATTGGCAAAACGTGGATGAGAGGAATTTGCAAATTGTTCTAGATTTTTGGATGACGAAAAAGAGATCCAAAATATTTTGATAGGCTTTGGAGTAGTTTTAGTTTATTCAGAAATTTCCTGAAAATTTTCTGGTAAGGAAAAGGCCTTATTTTAATTTTCTGTGTACGTTCCTCGTGTACGCGTAGCAAGTTTTCTGTGAACAGTGCGTGAACAGTACACATGAAAGCGACTCTCCCAGCGATTTGAGCCGTTCGATCGAGATCCGACGGCCCATATTTTTTTCGCCGACGTGGCCCCTCTCCCTGGCCAGAGAATGGGCGCAGCTTTCATATTATAGAGATAACTCCTAATCTTTTGTACTAAAATTTAGGGACTTTGAAAATTCTCCCCCAGAGGCCCAGATTACGGTTCGAGGATTTGGTCCAAATAAACCGAATTTCAATGAGATTAGGGCTCAAGATAAAATTGAACCGGCCAAAATAATTTGGCCCAAGTTAAATTTTGAGCCCATCCAAGAGCAACAGCCCACAAACACTACTGCAGCCATCACATGCAAACCCTTCATCTCCACGAGCCTGCGCAACTTCTTCCGCCACCGGCAGTTCTGGCTCCGCTCCCCATCGCCAGCTGCAGCGCCGTTGCTGCTGCCTACCGCCGCCGCTTGCGCGGTGGATGCTCAGCTCCCGTCCCATGACGTCAGAGACAAGACTGACACAGCCCATCGACGCCTGCACCAGTGCCGGAGTAGCTCCTCTCGGCGTGCCGTCTAGGCTCCCTGTCACCACTGCGGCACCAGGCGCTGTGCACATCCTCTTCATGGCCACTGCCATGTCTCGCCGTATGGGCGAATTTCATTCAAATTTCAAATGGGAACAGTTTTGCTTCGCTCGCTCATCTATCACCGTCATCACGGACGCATACCAGAGAGATCGCTCGTTGTCCAGCTCCTCGATCGACGCCGCCGCGGAAGATTCAGGATGTACCTACTCGGCTACTCCGATGGGCTTGCTGCGTCGCCGCCGCCGTGGCTTCGTTCTGCCGCTGGCCTCTGCCGCCGTCAGGTTTTTGCCTTGCTATGGTTGCCTGCATGGCACTGCTCTGCTGATGGTACTGAACTGCTACTGGCCGGCAGCTTGTGCGTCCGGCCAGCTGGAGGAACTATTGGAGATGAGCTTTTTCCCTCAATACCTTTTGCTCTAAACACACCACCCCCACAGCCACAACCCACAAACGTTAAATTACAATCCATAATCGTGGTTGGCCAGAATAACTTGCACCACTCCGTCAAAGAAACATGATGACCATAATACGCATCAAATGCGACACCATCAAACTTTAAGCAACGACAAATAAGCAGAAAAGGCACACACGATCATCACAGAAAAGTATCGCTGCAATATTAAATACAGCATTGACAACAAAATGGCTGGAACAATGCATCAGATCAGAAAGGTACTCAAGTAGGAATGTTAATCTAGCACTGAACTTAGATTAAGATCATCACAGAAAAATATCGCTGCAATGTTAAATACAGCATTGATAACAAAATGGCTGCAACAATGCATCAGATCATCATCACAGAAAAATATCGCTCCAGTGTTAAATACAGCATTGATAACAAAATGGCTGCAACAATGCATCAGATCAGACAGGTACTCAAGTAAGAATGTTAATCTAGCACTGAACTTAGATTTCCACAGTTTCCTCAAGCACTGATAATGTGATGCTACTGTTATCAGCTGAAACAATGCATTGGATCAGATCAGAAAAGTACTAAAGTAGGAACGTTAATCTATCATTGAATTTGGATTCTACGTAATGTCATGACTCAGCTGCACTTCCGGTAAATTCTGGCTGTGCCTACTTTGATCCACCTGAAAACAAAAGTTGGGGAAAACATAAAAGGTAACCTGTTAGACTGAAGATTGCAAGACGAAACCCAAAGAATATATGATTCAGCAATACTTTGATTTAATAACAGGACTTTAGCCACACACAGAAAAGCGTCCGTGCTTAACCACATAATAATGGTTTCACTTACAAATGGTACCCTCATCAGCAGTCTTCATCTTCACAGCCAAGCCCTTGGCGGCCCCTTCAGCAACCTTCACACCTGACGCCTTGGCGTTGGCGACCCCTTCAGCAATACTCAGAGTTGATTCCTTAGTAAACTCTTCAGCGATCTCTACAGATGACCCCTTTGGATCCTCCTCAGCAATCTTCACTGATGACCCCTTTGTAGCCTGAATTGATTGTTGCCCAATTTAAGACAGCACTAGAATAAATTAGTCACGAATAAAAAATTCAGTTGCAAAGTATAGACATCCAAAATTTGCTAGAGAATACACATCAAAAACTGGACATTACATTACCTTTTTGCCAAACCAACTCATATGTGGATAGACTCCTAGTCCCTTCCGGATGCCAGCTACCCCGAACTTCGTGGGAACACCACGTTGAATTCTAAAGTAGCCACCCTCACCCCAGTCGGGGCCAAAACTGTTCTTTAACTTCCAAAATTTTACACCAAATTCATCAGTACCATATCCAACCACAAGCGCAGCGTGCCGATATTTAGGTTCATCGACAGTTGGCCATTCCTCATAGGTAATGATGCCCCCGGTGTAAGTTTGGAGTGCCTCATGATCATCAAGGAAGACAGCAACTGGCTGTTTGGCCACAGCCCTCATGAGGCTCTCCTCAGTGCCGCTGGTGATGGAAAAGCGGGTAATTTTTACTTCTGGTATCATACCTTCTGCACAGCATGGCCCATACCACAGGTCCTTACGCTGAGGGTATGAAGCAGCAGTTGTTACTCCAGAAAGAGCATACCAAAATGCACCAATCAGCCATCCGCCATTGCACCCATCACAAGCACAATCCGTAAGCTGTTGCACGGAGAGTTCGACCAACTCCCCAGTCTCAAGCTTGTAACATCCTTCTATCGCACCAACTGTGGCATGTGCCCAGCAGTTCCCACAGTTTCCCTGACGCTTAACCGCCGTGACGGCACCCATCTCGGACCAATCCACATGGTCTGGAAGATCCTTGTCTGTGACAAATAGATTTAGATAATGTATTAGAAACATAGAGCGACGGTATTTCAACAATCATTGCATCAACCATCATATCAGGGATAATAAACATACACATATCAAATTACTACAACTACCTGAACGCTGTTTGAACTACTCAAATTGAGTCAAGCTACTTAAAAGTCTTATAACTATTTAGGTATACCAAGCTACTTAAAAGTCAACTATTTAGGTTTTTGAATTCTTACAATAGCAAAAGGTTCTATCCCCCAGAATATGTAATATGCATCCACAAATCAAACCCTAAGCAAGCTAATAGCCCACAAGAAAATCAAACCCTAATCAAGCTAACAGCTCACAAGAAAATAATGTTGAAGAATCAGTGAATGAGTTGTGGTGAATGCCACTCGAAACTAGAACTAACTGGTTCTCCGTGAAATGCATTGAGACGCAGACATCTAGGGGTAAAGCACTGTTTTGGTCCAGGCTGCTTAAGTGATACCAAACAAAGGCAAACTTTGAATACTGATATAAACCCCAAATAACAGTGCAATTAGGGATAAGCTTCACATAAAGAGGGAAACAGTCGTCCCGACCACCAGGTGAGAACCCTAAATGACCGTTTAGAGGTGGGGTGTAAGGACAGCCAAGAGGTTTGCCTCTAACAGGAACCAATTGAACCCAGCAAGACATGTTCATAAAACAACTTAGCCACTACATCAATATCAAGCTCGCAAAATAACATGAAATCTTAATCTCTCCGAATCAAACTCACAATCAGACACAAAATAGCTTACAAGGTATGCTAACAGACACCTAATAATCCAAAGGATAAAACTATAACAAGGAATAAGAAGATTCAAGCCAGATCGAGCTAATCTGGACACAAAGGCAAAAAAAAAGGTACTCAGAAAAAACTAGTACCATCATCTTCTGGTGGCCGTAGGAAAATGTAAGCTGAAAGTGTGGTGAGGGCAGCCACAGCCAGAAGGACACCACCACCAGCCAGAACGACACCACCCCAACCACCACCACCACCATCACCCCCACCACTGGAGCCGATACGTGCTGCCGCCTACAGAAACATGAAAAAAGCGTTAATGTGCATGCTTGACATAAAGGGAACAGGGCTAGATTGGAAACTTACCCTGCTGTGTATAGCCCGGGATCCGGCGAAGGAAGGCAGGGTAGCCGCTGCCACAGGACTGTTGTGGCCATGGACCTGATGGTAGAACTTCCTCTGCGCCGCCATGAAACTATGAGCCGTGAGTAGAGAAAGCATACATAGATCTGAGATGTGAAGAGCAAATTACCAGGGAACGGAAACGATCTCCTTGAACCCACGCTTTCAATCCAAGACCCCCCTCGACAGCGATCCCCGGAGAAGAGGAGCAGCAGGTCCATGCGCTCATACTCCCGCGGGACAGAGAGCCCAGCGACCTCAAAGACATACCAAACAATCAGCCGACGGCCGCCTTCCCCATCCTCTCCGATCGCCGCCTGCTCGCCTCGCTACCGCCGCCGCCGCGAGGCTCTCCCTCAAACAAATTCTAGGGTTTGGAAAAATGCGGGGACTCGAGGGCGAGGAGAGCGTCTTTCTATATTCCGAGGGGCCTGTAAAGGGAGGACGCGCATTTGAGTGGTCCACCAAATCAGTTTGATGAGGCCCAGAATGGGAGGACCCCCAAGACGAGGTAATGATGTCCCAGATCGGCCCATCGCGGAAAAGCAGTGGAGCAGTAAATATAGACTAGCAGCCTTATTTATTAATTCATCATAAGGTCTTTAATTCTCTCTCCAAAACTTAAATACTCCCTCCGGTCCTATTTATAAGGCGTAGTCCAACATAAGACGGTCACCTAAATCACAAGTTGACCATTCATTTATATTATATTATAACTTTTATGATTATAAAATTATGATCATTGGATAGTATATTTGATCATAAATTTCACCATATTAAATTTATATTATATTATTTAAAAATTATTCATCAAATTATTGGTCAAAGATTGTAAAGTTTGAATCTTGTTTTGCGTGTTCGCTTTTATAAAAGGGATCGGAGGGAGTAACTTTCAAGATATTTTTTTTTTAAATTTAATTAATTTATGATTTAATCATATGATGCTACAAAGTAAGCATATGCTAATAAAATGATTAATTAGGTTTAAATTTTTTTGTCTTACTGTTTCTCACAAGTTATGTAATTTATTTCTTTTTATTATTATCTAAAAACCCTTTTTGATATTTCACAAGACATCGATGTGTGACTTTAAAAATTTTCACCCCTGAATTTAAACAATCCTTACCGATGATCATCCCACACACACCATCAGCAGTGAGGGACGTCTGGGTGTCCATGCATGACATTTTTTGTAGGGGCTCTTGCATTTCTACCCTTGTTTTGGATCGACTTTGTGATCATGCCCCTATTTGTTTAACTTTGTGAATATATCCCTGTGATTTTAAAATGAAGTACCAATTTGCCCCTACTCTGGCATCTTCCCCTAATCTAACATATACACTTATTTTCGTATACCATTTACGGCTCCCACGTTGAGCCACGTCTCCGGTCGTCCGTTCTGCCATGTAGAAGTCAGCGTTACGTGAGAAAGAACCGTCCCATGAACAAGTATAACCCGCGATGAACAGTACTATCCGTAACCCGCGATGCACAGTAACGGGTTCTAACCTATACACTTATTTTCGTATACCATTTACGGCTCCCACGTTGAGCCACGTCCCCGGTCGTCCGTTCTGCCACGTAGAAGTCACTGTTCTATGAACAGTAACCGTTTCCATGAACAGTATAGCCCGCGATGAACAGTACTATCCGTAACCCGCGATGCACAGTACGGGTTCAATAAACAGTACCACCCGCTGTGAACAGTTCCGCCCATTACCCGTTACTGTTCATAGCATTCACTACCCTTTTTTTTTGGTTTTTGCCGTCCTCTCATGCCCGCGCTTTGCGCGGGGTTCCCACCTAGTGGTATAAATTTTTATACAAACAGACATACTCATGTAATTTTGCCCCTGTTTGAATTAGACATTTATATTGTACTAGGAAAAGTGCTCGTATGCGTTGCAACGGGGAAAAAAAAGTTAGATAAAAAGTGTTAATAGAAAGTGGAAACAAAATGCTAGTAAATAACTACTACACGTCTACACCCATTTCAATTTTGTAAATTATAAAATGTTTTGATTTTTCTAATCTAGATACATTGATTTTTATTTTACATCTAGACATGGTATCTAGTATATAGAAAAGCTATAAACTTTAAAAAGCTAAAACGTCCTATAATTTAGAATAAAGAGAGTATTTATATTTTTTTATATTTTTATGAAGTTTTGGAGTAAAAACTTATGTGTGACGGAAAATGAGGGAAAAGTCAAAGTTGAACCTTATCTTCCCGTCACGTAATCACATCAGAAATTCAAAACCTGAGTGAGGATTATGGGGGGTACGGTGGTTGGGGCGGATCTGATGATGACATCACGGGAGAGGTAGTGGTTGAGGCGATGCACGTGCCAGGTGCCATGTAGGCAAGGCAGCATGCAGGCTAGGAGCGGGCCATGTGGTGCGGTCGAGAAGCATGATGGACAACGCGACCATAAAAATTGTTGTTTGCCCCGAAGGGGGTGGGCGCCACTCAAGATGGAGGACGTACTCCGTGCGCCCACTATTGTTGGGCACCGGTAACTTTGGCGAGCCCTACAAGGTGATCTTGCTGAACAAGCCATGCCCAAGGTGAAAGTGGTTCAAGGAGTTGAATGGCATCAAGCGAGAGGACTTCTCGAGCAGATACACAATTATGGGGAGGTCGGCTTGTCGACCCAAAACTACTCGATGTTATGACCTATATCTTCAAGGAGGAGGAGAAGGTGCTCGTATCAACTAATCACGGACTACAGGGTGAGCGGCAGCTTAGCTTACGCTCGATATCTAGCTCTAATAGTATAAAAATCAAAGTTATAATATATTTACGAATAAATTTTTTATGTGTTACAACGTAAGTAAATAATCTATTAAGGTTGTGTTTTAATAAGATGATATATAGACTTAATAGGGCTATGTCATATCACTATCAATATTAAATTTTATATAAAGAATGAAATTGCTAATAATACTTGATATTTTTTTCGCATTACGACGGACATGTTTGCTATATGTTTGCTAGTATGAGCTAAAACAAATAATGTTTGGAATCATCGACTCGTATTCTTTTTTAAGACTCTCAAGCAGTACGGCCCTTCACCCAAATTACGACTACGTTAAAAAACCGTGGCTACCAAGTTCTCCCACGGAACGGACACTGCGTCGATGATTCCTGAGACCCCACATCGTGCAGCGGCCAACGCCATACAGTGCTGTGTTTGTCCAAAAAAAAAAACTGCTACTCCCTCCGTCCCAAAATAACTGTCGCTTTCGCTTCCCGAGAAACAAATGCCGGCAATTTTTATAAATAATAAATATTATCGATTAGTATCATAATTAGTATCATCGGAAAGATTTTTGAATCTAGTTTTTTAACAAAATTATTTAGAGATATAAATATTGTACGTATTTTCTATAAATCAAGTCAAACTAGCGGCACGAAAATAAAAAACGACAATTATTCCGGGACGGAGTAGTAGTCAAGAAAACTCCCCAGATATTTCAGCACCGCACTAACTCTAACCTTATCCATCCGCACCGCCCAGCTGCCTGGTCCTTGCGCCACCCGTGGCCGCCGTCGATCTCGCACCGCCTCAACCTGAGGCAGCAGCCCCCTCCCTCCCACACAGCTTCCCCTCTCCGTGTGAGCGCCGCATAAGGGGAGGACTACATAGCGAGATGATGGCCGTGCTCGTGCAGTGCCACATGGAGCAGCGCCGTCCCTTTCTTCTCCGGCCTTCTTCCCTCTCCTGGTCTCCCCCACGGGCTAACCGGCTACGAGCGTGCCTGCTGAGGGCGCAAGGCGTGAGCATGCCAACCGCGGGCGGTGAGCAAGAAGAGCGTGCGGCGCAGGGGGCGCCATCAGCCAAGGAGTCGGGGACGCCGCCTCGGGGCAAGTGCGCGCCGGCCGCGGGGGACGCTATCCATGGGCGAAGCGCACGGGTCGCGAGGATGACATTCCATGCTGGAAGCGCCGCCTCTCCCCACCCGACACGGCTGCCCCTGTCTCAGCGCCTCTCCACATATCCGCTAGCCTCGCCTACGCAAGCCCCGCTCGAGCTATCACCGTCTCCCCGCCTTGCTTCGCTGGCGTTGGCGCCCGCCTCGCCACGCCCATCTCCCCAACCCGCACCATGGTCGTCGGTCGCCGTGCACGCCTCCGTCCTGTGTTGCTTCAAGCGATTTTGACACGGGGCATGTGATTTAAATCGATCTCTGTTCAATTTTTGTTATATATGAGGTTGTAATCGGAGGTGATTTCTGGTTCGAAAAAAGATTGGATCCCTTTCTCGATTTGATTTGCAATTTGTTTTTTATTTGATTTGGAGTTGTCATGGCGTTCTTTTGATGGACGGGGCTTCCTCCGGTCCTTGGTTTGGACGGAGTTAGGAGGGCTGGGACGAAATTTACTTTGGACGAAAAGATTGGTGAACCAAAAAAAAATTGGTTGAAAGTTTTGCCTTTTAAGTATATACTAGGAAATATGCCCGTGCGTTGCAACGGAGAGAAATATATATATATATATATACTCCCTCCGTCCCTAAATAAGTGTCGCTTCGCTTCATGAGAAATAAATACCGGTAATTTTAATAAATAATAAATATCATCAATTAGTATCATAATTAGTATTATCGGAAACATCTTTAGATCTAGTTTTTTAACAAAATTATTTAGAGATAAAAATATTGCACGTATTTTCTACAAATGAAGTCAAACTTGTGGCATGCATCCCACGGCGACACTTATTTAGGGACGGAGGGAGTATATATCTTTTGCCATCAAATTATTACTTAATATGAAAGGATGCATTTTTTCTACTTCTAGGAGTATCTACTCCCGCCTCTATAGAGATCCACTGAGGAATGCTGTCAAATTGCCGATTATACCTTTACATACGTGGTTACCAGATACCCATGGGGAAGCGCATTACAGTACATGTATGCTTTTAGCCGAAATTCTATTAAAGATCAAAGCATAAGGATTGATTCAAGTCAATATGAAATTGTTATCGTATGCTCATTATCTGTTTTCCCCCTGGTTGGTAATAATAGGAGCGGTGTGCATCCACCGAGGAAGACGGAAGTACTACTCCCCTCCTAGCGTGTATGTCCGAGATCCAATAGGGAGGACGTTGAGTACTCAGCGAGATTTTCGGATTCGTGCAACCACAATTGAACGGTTGTATGTGTACAAACAAGATTTTCCCTGGTTGGTAATAATAGGAGCGGTGCAGATCCACTGAGGAAGACGGATGTACTACTCCCCCTCGTAGCATGTACGTCCGAGATCCAATAGGGAGGACGTTGAGTACTCGGCGAGATTTTTGGATTCATGCATCCACAATTGAATGGTCATGACGTGTACAAACAAGATTTATTTATACAGATTTTTTTGAATTTTGAATGAGTATTTGTACTTGCTTTATTAGAATAGAGTATTTGTATATACATTTTGGAATGGAGTATACCTACAAATAAGATTTGTTTATACATACTTGTTCAATGAATTATCTGAATATACATTGAGAATAGAGTATTTAAACATACTCTTTGATTGGAGTATGCATACATACAAGATTTAGATAGTATAAGTGCATACTTAAACCACACGATCGGAGTATATTGCAAAACTATTATTTTAATCGTAGGAAGTATCAACTAATACTCAAAACCGTACGTGCTCCGCCGTCACCTCCATAAACGGCAGTAAAAAGAGGCTATGGCTGGATCCACAGGAGAGTCGCAAAGCAGATGCCGGATCCACAGCCAGGGTCGGGCAGGGAGGGTGCTACCGCATCTCCCCTGCACGTCGTCGTCGACCGGCGCCGCCATTGCCGAAGATGTCGAGACCACCCTGGAGGGCAGCCCCGTAGCGACCCGGAGGCGGCATCCGCGAGGGCCTGGTGCCCGCAACTGGTGGCCACGGCTAGCTACTCCGTGACTTGAGCCACGGCGGTGGTCGAAGCTCGTCGTGGTCACATGAAGCGGCGAGGGGCGGCTGCTGGGCACGAGTCAAGGACTCCGAAGTGGAGGCAGCACGTTTCGAGTCCTAGCTTTGAAGGAAAATAGAAGGATTTTTTTTTTCCGATTCCAAGTCGCAACAATGAGCGGGACTCTATCGATGCCGTTCGGACGGCACGGGGCCGTGCGGACCACGGCAGCAGACCAAAAATTGCTGGACCAAATTTTGTTGACCGAAAAAATTGGCTGAAAGTTTTGCCTCTTTATTATTAGGTATAGATAGATATATATATATATATATATATATATATATATATATATATATATATATATATATATATATATATATATTTGACAAACTTGTAATTATTGCAATTATCATTTACAGTAATTGACAGATGGCAAGCACTTTAAGCCAAAAACTAGCTCGAAGAAAAAGTGTAAAACAGCAGAGAGAATTAAAGACAACCAAAGGCTCAGCGCATCAAGAAAAATAGATGACACCGAGCGTAGCAGTAGCACTAGCACCAGCGGTTGGCTGGCCGTCCGTCGTAACCGAAGAACAAGACGCAGGCGGGAATAAGAGAAGAAGAAAGGCGCCGCCGGGAATACACATGAGAGTGCGCAGAAGAACGGCTAGCAATAGCATGGCTGCGAGCACGGCACAACGCACCCCTATGCGCAAGTCTCCGACACACTGTCGAACTTGGCGCTGCCGCAGCTGTTAACCCCGCGCCATGAGAGCCTTCTCGGGCTCGTCTCGTTTGAACGAGCGCTGCCTGGGCCATCCAGACGCGCCACCGCGCCGCCGCACAAGCTCGGGTGCCGCCCACCGGCGAAGTGTCGCGGCGAGCTCGGCAAGCCCCGTCGCACCATCGCCGCAGCCGCCTGCGGCCCCCCGAGAGCTGACCACCCGGGTTGGCCCGCTGCCGCCGCGCCGCGGGCCAGCACCCCACCCGCCCAGCGCGCCGCCTCGCCGTCGCAGCCCCCGCGCTACACCGAGTGCCTAGTGCCGACCTCCACGCGCCCCACCCCGCTGCCCGCCGCACCACGAGCGACGCGCCCCGGCCGAGCGCCGCCGCCCAGCGTGCCGCCCCTAAAGGCCTAAACCATGCGCCGCTGTCTGGCTTGTACTCGGCTCGACACGAGAGAGAACCGGCCTATCATTTTAATCTAGTACTCCCTTTGTCCCTAAATAATTATCGCCGTTTTAGAAATAAATACCAATAATTTTAATAAATAATAAATATCATCGATTAGTATCATAATTAGTATCATCAGAAAAATCTTTGGATCTAGGTTTTAACAAAAATTATTTAAAGATATAAATATTTTGGCGTATTTTTATAAATCAAGTCAAACTTGTGGCAAGACGATCCCACCGGCGACATTTAAAAAGAGACAGAGGGAGTACATATTAAGGGCTGGTTCATCTATAAACTAGTAGGATGCCCGCTTTCTTTGCGGGTATAAAATAGAAATGTAAAAAGTTTATAATGATCGAAACTATAGATTAATAGATACATATATATATAGATGTAGTAGGTTAATTGTGAAGGTTGTATGTATTGACATACATGGTATAAATTATTTGAACTTAACATCACCTAAATCTTATCTACCCAAACCCCCACTCCTACTATATCTGAGGGTCATCCCCCTCCCAAAATGTTAGGAGTTTTCTTCATAAAATTATGCATGTTTCGGAGGACCACATGTAATCCATGTGATATGTATTTTTGCTAGGTTTTTCTTATAAACAGGTTTTTGCAAAGAAACAGTTTAAATTTTTGTAAAAAAGTTATTGAAATATATCCATGTGGGATCTTGTTTTGAAGAGTTTATTGTGCGGAACACCATGGTGCAATTAGATTTTACTTACGATACTTGGTTTAGGTGCTAAGACTTTTTTTCTATTTTAAAAGAAATAGCTAGTGGGAAATAAATTAGCTTTAGTGGGGGTAACTCCCTTGATGATGTCAGATGACATCACTTTCGAAGGCTCAACCAATCACAATCAAGAGAATTAGCTTAGTAAGGTTTATGCTTATAGTAGTTATAGATTGCAGCTTCTCTAAATCCTAAAAACGGGCCGTGCACGACGGGGCCCGAGCAGAAGCGGGCGACGCATGCGGGAAGATGAACGGCGATCGGCGCGCGGTCCAAACCCCCGGACCCTAAAAGCTGTTAGGTTGATCTCCTCACCGTTTGGCCCAACGGCCAACGGGCCTTGAACTCACGCCTCGATCGGGGGCGCCCAAGCCAATACATGCTGGTGGGCCCTGTCACACTGCGCATATAAATAAAGGTGGGGGCCGACGGCTCACAGTACGAGGTTCATCGCGAGCCGCACTCCCCATGGATAAAATCCTAATCTGATCTCGAGAGGGACGCAGCCAGCGACAGGAAGTTCCACCGCCGACTTCACTCCCTTCCATCGTCGATCTGGACCATATCCGCCTTCAGCACCACCGGAGGACTCCCACACCGCCGACTCCTCCTCGGGTCGCCGTCGCCGACGTCTGTGCATCAACAATGACAAATGACGGCACGGGGTCGACCTCCGTCGTGCCACCGCCCGCCGCTGCTGCTCCATCGGATATTGGTAACGAACCCTAGCACTCTCTCCCTCTCGGATCTCCAGTAAAAGATGTTCTAGGAACTCAATTCACTCACTGTTAAACATATATACCCACTGGATCTACTGCTAGATGCATTTTTATTTCTATCAAAAGCCCCTATCATGTCCGCTCTCGCCATCTCCTGGTCTCTCGGCCAACTGTGCTCTCTCGTAGACGACTCGTCCTATGCTCTGCGGTGAGACTGCGGAGTGTGTTGTACACGCGACTGACTTTGGTCATGAAAATACTCACGACTGTGTTTGGATCTAGGAGTAAAAATTTTGTCTATGTCACATCAGATATTAATAAAAAAATTTGTAGAACTCATCAGTAAACTACAAGATAATTTTTTTAAACCTAATTAATCCGTCATTAGCTATGCTTACTGTAACACCACATTATCATGATACTAATCAGCCTTAAAAATTCATCTCGCAAGATAATCGCAGTTTATGTGATTAGTTATTTTTAAATTTATATGTAATACTCAAAATTCCAATTGGACAGAAGAAAACTTTTACCGTGGAAAACAAATACCACCCATCCAAACACCCACAGTCGTGGAGGCATGGTGGCGTGTGCTCCGTGTCCGGCCTCCGGCGCAACGCAAATCGTATCCGTGACTCGCGTGCCCGTGCCGCCGCCTTGTCTGAAATTGTTTTCAGCAGAATAGAACTTGGGTTGCTCTTCAGAGCTTCAAGCTGACAAGCATGGACATTCGCCGAACTGCCACTGCCCGGTTCTAGCAGCCACCCGGGTGCCGTGTAACAGGATTACTGAATGTCCTTCGTAGGTTGCCAACTGCCAACTGCCAACTGCTGCAAATACGTTGATCGTTGATGTACCGATCCTAACGATCAGAATGCTCATACAGAACAGAAGACGACAGACATGTGCTGTACGTGTAAATAAACCAGCAACAAGTTCCCAGAGTTCGATCCCACCCAAAAAAAAACCTTGGAATGAACACCATATGTAGAAGTAGAACACGCTCGCTCTTCAGCATGTATCGTTCCATTTTCCAAACGATAACCACTACTTATTATTTTAATCCCAATTATCAGCAGTTCCGTGAAATATCTTCATGAAGCCTAAACGAATTACAGTTCAGTCACCCCCAGCCTTTTGTCCAATAAATTCCAAAGATGTTACTGCATATATAATCCCGATCAGGACACCACATTGACATTGTCTAGACTCAGAGCATCTAGTGAGTTCATGACGAAATAGGACATGGTGGCAGCGAACCCCTGGAACACCCAACATGGGCCGCGAGGCCCTCGGGCGGCCGGGCCCAGAGGCCGTCCATCCACCCATGCCGGCCCGGCAGCCGGCGGCGGCGACGGTCACTCATAAGTCATAACACGCCGCTCTAGCTCAGCTGGGTCCCCAGCAGCTGAGGTACATGGCCTGGCGGAGCGACTCGTCGGCGCCGGCCTGCCTGCGGCCGTCGTCGGCGGCCGCCCGCGCCGCGGCCAGCGCGGCAACCTGGGGGCGAGCCCGGCCAGCCGGTCCCGCGCCCCCGCGGAAGGCGCCCTCTCGCGCTGCGCACGCACGGCGGCCACCGTGGCCGCCGCCCACACCCGGCTCATATGCGCCATCCGCTCACAAACTAAACTCCACCTCTGCTCTGCCTTAATTAAGGCTTTCTGCTTCCTTCCTCGTGCCTTCTCTGAGCTAGCTACGCTGCTGTTGCTGCTGGAGCTGGGAGATGGGAGAGAGTGGGAGAAGGGGCGGTATATGTAGCGGGTGGGAGGGTGGTTTGGTAATTTGCGGCTAGTGGTTTCGGGGATGGGTGGTTTTTTGGTATTATCTGCCTGCCACTGCATCTGCAGCTCTTGGCTGGGCTCGGGGTGAATGGGTGATGCGTCCCTTTTTCCCGGCCCCGTCGTCGTTTGCGGGGCAGAGGATAAGAAGATGATGGCCTGCTTTTTTTCCGCCATCTCGCCGAGTTTTTTTTTTTTTTTTTTTTTTTTTTTTTTTTGGGTGACTTGCTTGCTTTATATTAAGCATAGCCGGCCGAAGCCTCAACTCTTACAAGATCGCTAACACATGCTGGAGGTACATGCCACTCCTCCAACCGATGTGTAGGCTAGCAAGGGTCAATGAACTAGTGGTCTCTAATTTATAATACAAGAGGCAGCAGATAAATTCTTCACATGCTTATTAGTTCACCCTATCTCACGGCTAACTAGACACACACATTCTTCAAATAGGCCCAGGGGGCAAATTTTAACCTAAAGAAGAAACTCGGAAGATTTCTATGGACAGCTTCAGAAGCTACATTGAGCACGTGGCAAGAGTTCAAGGAATCAAGCTATTCTCAAATTCTTTGCTACTTGCTAGCGATGAATCTTGCCAGAGTACAATTTCTCCTGCTTTCAACGAGTAGAGCTCTGCAATGTCGTGGGTTCGTGCGAGAGAACAAGGGAGAGAAACCGGCTGCAAAAGCACGAGATGATTCCTTATCTGTTCGTACCAGCTTGAGTGAGACTACTACAGGTGTCGAGGCTTATCCCGAGGGGCCGTGGTGAGTCATCGTTTCCCATCAAGTGGCAGTGGGCACCTCCTGCTTTGTCGCTTTGGATGCAGATGCATGTACTCTTGTCCACTTCTCCACCACCTCTTTTTCTGCAGTATTTATTCATCAGACTAAATTATGGCGATGGTTGACACTGATAATTGGTGGTGCTCTAGCGATGGCACCATAACATTAATTATTATTATCGTGGGATTCCTGACTGTTAACTTGATTCTCTTTCTCGTTCTTTTGTTGCTTCCGATAGTCTGATTGTAAAACTTCACCAGGTCATATGAAGTTTCTGCATTTCTGTTCAAGACATTAAAAGGTTGCTTGGATGTTTTGCTCTAGCCAATACTACCTTGTCCAGCGTGAAATGAGAGATGAACAAGTAATGAATCCTAGACGAGCTTGCCTTGTACGTAGTCTATACGGACAAGATTGTAGCTTGCTTCCATTGGAGGGCGTTGCTCGTCTACGCTAGCAAGGCACGCCTTACTCAGCTAGGACGACAGGCAAGACAAGACACCCTGGAACCCAGAAGCCCCAAAGAAGCACACGTACATAGAACTGCTCCTGATTTGTAGTTTATCTTCTCACAAATTTACATGTCAGCTTGGCTACATGATCTTAGCTTTGCTAGCTTCTTTCAGCCTTGGACAAGCAACCATCCAAGAACACGAGGTTCCATGGATCTCGGAGCTCATCGAGAACAATATATGATAGCAGATGTTGCCGGCTGCTTATTAGCAACCTCCCGGCACAGACAGTTGTTGATCAAAGATGAAGCCATGCATGTACCTACAGCTGCGGGCGGCACTGGCCACTGGCCAGTGGCCACCTCTTCCGCGCGCGGCTTCACTTGAGAGCCTAGCTTGGTCCCCAGCAGCTGAGGAACATGACCATCCTCAGCGACTCCTCCTCGGCGCCGCCGCCGACGCCGACCTTGCCGGCAGCCGACGACGACCGCGCCGCGAGCACCGACGCGCCCCGCCTCGCCGCCGAGGAGCAGGGCTTGGCCACCTGCTCCTTGAGCTCGATGGCGGCGCCCAGCGTCACCGCAATGTACGCCTTGTTCGCCGCTACAAACCTCATCCTCTTCTTCTACGCTCCGAAACTACGACAACGTGTGCTATTGCTTCTTGAGCAGAACGAGCGAGCTCGCTATATAATATACTAGTACGTGTATTGACGTGCCGACGTGCCGTGCGTCGTTCATGTCAACTTGTCAGTGGCCAATGGTTTCGCAGGCAGCACGGAAAACAGGTGGCCGAGCGGACCATTGGTTTCCGTCAAACCGGGAGCTCGTGCAGGCATCGAGTCCATGGTATGGTTCCTGATGAGGCCATCTCATTTGGGGGATATGCACTGCAGTTACAGGGGGGTTTGTCTTATCTGCGGCTGCCGGCTGGCATGCAGTTCATCTTGCTTCTTCCTGTCAGTTGGCTACATATAGAGTATGCCCTGTATATTCAGGAAGCTTGTTGGCTTTGAGATTGTTTAAGGAAAAAAATTACTCAAATATTCAAATCTGATCGGTGAAATATTTATTTGTTTTTAGAACTGGATCGGACTGCACCTATTATTAGTTTCATTTCTCATTAAGTCTACTCAGGTACAGTTTTTGAGAGATGAACAAGAGGAGCAACATCTAAAATCTAGCACCGTTAGATGGGCACTGAATCTTCTGAATAAAAAAAATACCAGGTCAGGCATGTTGAGGATCACTGATGCAACTGGACAGCAAAGAAACGAAGCAATAGCTGCGGCTTTGCTTGCATCACCTTCAATCGGCCGTTCTGCACCTCAGTTTCTGAAAGGAGTGAACGTCCCTGTTGGTTCATCCTGCTCGCCGGTTTGGAGTCCCGTCGTCTGCAACTGCAACGCAGGCAGGCACGCAGCAAGTCTGTGGATACGATGTGAATCCTGTGAATTTCCTGTAACATTTTTACATTCCTAGGAGTTTATGGGACTGTAGATCTTGAGAGGAAGGCGGTTCTTTGGTTCTTCAGATAAAGATATATGCAGATGAATTGCACATACATTGACTGACATGGATAGGTTCTCTGATCTGAAGCATTATCCGTTATGAATATGATGCAAGATGCAAGAAACCGCCGAGAATCGAAGCCCTTGTTTCTGCATGTGCTCTTATGTGTTTTGTTTCTGACACCGCATTAAGATAAACACTATAATACTCTGCTAGGACCTGATGGTTATCCACTTATCCTTACAAACTTCTCTCTCTAACGGGCATCACAAACCTGCTGCACTTATCTGCAAGGTAGTATACCTCTCCCATATGTTCCCTCAAAAAAAAAAAAAAAAAAGTATACCTCTCCCATATGCTACTTACAGGACTAGCACCCGAGGCCAAAGTAAATAATTACTGGATGTCAGTAATGTGTCGGTGAATATCAAAACTACATGAACTTTTAAAAAGAATAGTAAGAGTAGTTGGGTCACTAATAAATAATAATCATTAAAGTGACAGGTTGCAGATAAGCGCATAGACACACTGAGATCCATTGCTGATATTATATATGCATATACAAGATCTCACGAATCTCATCGTCAACATCATCATTGCAGCTTTCTGGTCATGTCCTACATTTTGCACACGATTGGATATTTGGATATGTCGCGATTGAATAAAATGGTACAAATATCATGTGATTTTATATTGCATCAGGAGACAAACCATTGTGTTATGTGACTTGTGTGGTGATCCAAACGATTAAAATAGTTGCAGAGTAGTTAGATGAAGCACTAATAATGTGTTGATAAGGACGTCTGATCCTTGTTTATTACTCTAGAACAATACCATTGACAGTGACCTGCATTCACAGCATATCAGTCTATTCATTCTACACCTCTGATCATATATTTCTGTCGAACTTCAATATGTAGAGAAGTTGATCAAATGGAATGAACTGATTCAGAAAGTAGACTTTCTGCAACTTAACAATCAAGAAGATTCATTTAGGTGATCACTTATAAAAAATGTGACGTTTCACGCTACAATCGATGTAAACCTTTTCTAAATCAGAAACATATTTCAATGGTTTCTACTTAGAGATGTGAGTTTTCCCTCAATGATTTACTTGTGCAGTTAGTAGGACCGGATAGTGATCAATGTTGGTTTTTGTAGCAATAAATAACTATCAAACTTTTAAATCCAAGTGGAGATAAATACAAATTGCCCCAGGGGGTGGATGCACCAATAAATGCACCTCATTTATTTGAAAAATAGGCTGTATAGTTGTGTTGAAATGATATTGCCTTTGACGAAGACCGTTCATATGCATACCATCATTACGGGTACACATTGGGTTCGTTTTTGGTCTCTATAATGCAAAACTAGACTATATAGGAGAGTATGAAGCGGGCAATGTTGTATCATGGAAACAATGGTTACAGGGACCTTTGCTCATAGACTTCGTACTTGATTCGCACATCCCTATGATTTAGCTACATATGGAAGTCAAGTGATGTTAAGTGGTTGAGTGCATGTGTACAGTTCCAAGAATTGTTTACAGTTTTTTGAAACCCAAATGGTTTTTATGTGGCCCACCTCAATCAACACATTATTTATATACTCCCTCCATTCCAAATTGTAAGACATTTTGGCTTTTGTAGATACATAGTTTTTTATTACAAAAACTAAGCATCTAAAAAAAATCAAAACCTCTTATAATTTGGAATGGAGGACGTTTTACCCAAATGGAGTAAACAGGAAGCAGATATCCTACTAACTTAACCTGTTCTGATCCAATAATTATACGCTATATTTGGTTCTGACAAACAAATGCATCCAGCACTAGCACCCACAATACATTTGTTACCACAATTACATGAGCAAGTACAGATAATACTGGCGGTTAGCTTGTCCTTTGGGGACTGATCCTGCAAGCACAACCCTAGACTACCACAAACACTACACTACAATGAAACCTAAGAGTTTACAAGAATGTCACAGCCCTTGTTGAAGCCATATGCATAGATTATGAAGCAGTAGAATGCAATTTACACCGAATCAACCACTTCAACCTGCTGTTGTGCGAGGTATCTTTCCCTCCGCTTTCTTTCTGCAATGAACACATGGAACAATGGATCTTAGCACTGAACAAAATACATGAACTGGATGGAGCCAGAAGATTTCATGTCAGCTGAGAGGTATACCCATTCATCGATAACGAGCCCTTCACCAACAATTTTTGGACCATTTTCTTCAGGAGGTTTCTTCCGTGCCTCCAATGCAGCTTCTGCCTCATCTAATTGATTTTTGAGCTTTTCCAGTTGCTTTGAAAAGGAATGAACGAGTGACATTATCAGAATTCCAGTATCCAACTAAGTTATCACAAACACAAAATATTGCTGTTATGATTTGCTTACAGGGCTTTGACCGTTTACATCCAAGAAAACAACCTTCAGGATCTTCTCAACAGCAGCTTGATCCTTCTGCTCATCAAACTGCATCAATAAAAGAAAATCAGAAAAAATGAGCTTCGATGTCCACAAAAAAAAGTACTGATAACTGGGTAGAAACTTGCTCGCACATAACAAAGATTGCAGCAAAAAGGTGTGAGGGAGTCAGGGTTATTTTTCTCGAACATGCAGAATGAGTATGTATCAAAGACGAAGAGAGAGAGTACTGGTCCCAAAACACAAACTCAGACGAAGAGAGAGTACTGGTCCCAAAATACAAACTCTTCCAAAGAAGTAACCCCTCAGAAAACACATCACCCACACACAGACATGAACACATCTCAGTGAAGAATGCAAGTCACGCTACAAATTACAGTAACATGACACACAGCATACAACTAAACTGAGGCCCTTCATAAGTTAGGTTTCTGAAACCCTATAACATATGCATCTCGATAATATTAATCAAGGACCAGAAAATCGAATTTGAACTTATGCAGAATGGACCAGAAGCTAGAAACATGTTCAAACTCAAAAGACCAAATGCAGAATGGACCAGATTTGTAAGATGCAAAGTTTTACCAAATTGTTCACCTAGGATAACCCTATCAACTAATTGATTTAAAAAATAAAATAAAATGCACTGTTCTAGTTGAATCCCAAAACTATGCTTCATATTACAAAATTCATACAATACTGAAACATGTTTGTAAAAATAGAGAGAATGGACATAGAATCTATGCAAGTACATAGGACTGAAATGTGGGAATACTCTAGAAAGCAGAGACAATGCATCATGAGCACTCTGCTCGTGCTCTGTACAAGGGGCATAAAAAACTCAACCAACATAGGAGGAACTAGGTGGCTTTGTAGAAAAGAAGAAATAAGAACCAAATCCAGAGTTGAAGAGAATGTAACCCTGGATGGTGGGGGTGCACAACCCACATCTCCCACCAGATGAGCTAGGCTCAGTTCCCTTGTACAAGGGGTATCACCTAAAACGGCTCTAAAAGTGGCAACTACATGTGATTGCATTATGTCATGAAATATATTACACAAACTGCGGTAAGGGTGGCATAGACTTCGCAGGCACATAAGGGCTCAGCCCAAATACCCCCTATGATTAAATTACAGGCAGATGCCATAAATTTTCATTATGTGGTAATCATTAACCGACCTTAGCAACCCTTAACCTAGCAGGCCCGAACCACTAAACCGTGTAACTAATTTATACAGTGGTTGGTTTGCAGGAATAGAGTGGTTAGTAAATTATTTCATCCTTACTCCAAACATATCTTCTTTGGTTTTAGGAATGAAATGAGTTAGTCCTTCACCCTTGAAACATCCATAAGCTTAAGTCTTCTACTACAATAAAAGAAGAATACTGTCAACCTACCAAAATCATACACATGAAGGACCAATCCATCCATGGTGAGGAGGTCCCCCAAACCACATATCTGATAAATTAGTTTCCCCAACGTTGTGGGCCTATTTGTGCCATAACCTCAAAATAGGACTCCCTGCCCAGCTCACCATATCAAGGTGTATCAACCTCTATACTTGGGACTTGGGAGATTTTTCTTACTTACTCACCATGGAGATGCACCAAGTGACCTCCCACCTAGGACATCACTTATGAATTATATGCCTAAGGCCCTCACCTCTACAGTTTCCACCAGGGCTTTTTCTCCCGTTCGGTTACCGGCCGGTTTGGCCGGTAACCGAACCCCCCATGACCCGGTGCGGTACCGGCCCGGTTCAAACCGGCTCAAATTTGAAATTTGAAATTTAAAAAAAAAACCCTAAAAAAATTCCTAAAAATAGTTCATGATTTATAGAATCGAATGGTGTCAAATTTTTTCAAATTTGAGTTCGTTTAGTATTTTTTTGGACGTATGGAAGTTTGAAAAAAAAAAAAAACAGGCGCGGCCCATTAAGGCCCATGAGGCCCAAGTGGCCCGACCGGCCGGATATGTGTTCCTGGGGGGGGGGGGGGTCGTATCCCATCCCCGGACTCCCACCCGCCCCTCGCCCGCTCCCTTCCGCCGCCCGGTGGCCGAAGAAACCGGCCGGACCAAGCGTCGAGCCGCTCCCCGCTGGCGGTAAGCCGGGCGGTAGGAGCGGTTGACCGCCCCGACTCGGATCAGTGGCGCCGGGGGCGCTGAGCGGTAAACCGCTTCGGTAGGCGCGGTTTACCGACCAGGGAAGCCGCCCGGCTGGCCGACCGAGGTGCGTTCCCTCTTTTTTTTTTTTTTTTTTGTATTTAGGTAGGATTTTGGTAGTTTTAGATAGGTTTAGGTAGGGATTTAGGTAGTTTTAGAAAGGTTTTAATGTGCATTTGATTTAGGGTTTACAAAGGTTTAGGGAAAAAAAGAGTTTAGGATTTAGGTAGGATTTGATTTAGGATTTAAGATTAGATGTAGGATGTGTACTTGTGTAGTTTATTTTGCTTTCGGATTTAAGATTAGAGGTAGAATGTGTAGGTATGAATTATTTTGTAAATGATTTATTTCGGTGTGACAAAGTGTGTACATTTTATATATGTGACTATTTTTATTTTTTATGTTGCATTTTCGTTCGTAGGTGCACAATGTCGGGAAGACGAAAAGACATTGTATGGGAACATGGCGTGAATCTTGCTCACGGATGGCGATGCAACTCTTGTCTTACTCGAAATCAGGTGGTGGTTGCACGAGATTCAAACAACATTTGGTCGGGCGAGGGGACCGAGGTGCTGCATTGCAACAGGGTGCCACCGGATGTCGGGGCGTATTTTCAGCGGGATATTGATAGGACACGAAGGCAACTCGGCGGGCTCGAAAGAAGTTGGCACGAGAGGATCTTTGCGGCGGAGGGAAACACTCCCCTTGATGATGATGAATATGAAGCTATGGTGCAGGAAGCACTCCGCTTGATCCAAAGAAGACCTGGAGTACCGACGGGGGTGGAAGCGAGAGGAGGTATTTCTGAGCGAGGGGGGGTAGTTCGGGGGGGTGGTGGTTCGCAGGTGGTGGCCCGTAGGGTGGTGGTTGGCAGGGGCGCAATCCTTTCGGGAGGTTCTTTGGTAGATCAGGTTCACGGAGGGAGAATCCTCGTGGTGGTGGAGGACTATAATTTGGCGGCCGGTGGGAGGAGAGGAATGGTGCAACCAAGGATTGATACGGGCAAATGGGACGCAGAGGGGTAGGCAAGCGAGGGAAGCTATTGGTACGAGGTTGGGCAAAGTGGTTCCATTTTGCAGGAATCCCTGGACGACAGGCCGATAGTCCGTACTTTGTGAGTGCGATCAGAGAGACACAGAAGTGGGGTAAGTACTAAGTAGCTCTACTTGGAGAACTTGTTGTATTACGTTTGTTTCTTTATTTAATGATTTCGTTATTTTTTTTGCGGTGAAGGGATCACGTCCCCCCTTTGGAAGGGAAATTGATGGCAAGTACCTTGATAAGAACGAGCAGGACTTGAAGGCAAGGTTCGCAAAGTTCGAAAGGATTGGCCCACTTTTGGTGTCACGTTGATGTGTGATTCTTGGACCGGCCCGACTAGAATGAGTGTGATCAACTTTCTCATATATTGCAATGGGGTGACGTGGTTTCACAAGTCTATTGATGCGATTTGGAAAGAGTCAATCGGCCACATACCTCTACTCGGTAATTTATTTGGACATGTGTCTATGCATTTTTTGGGAATTGCACATTATTGCCACGTTAGTAATAAATGTGCCTATTATTTTCGAGGAGATTTCTAAGGTGGTGAAGGAGATTGGATCGGAGCATGTCGTTCATGTGGTAACCGACAACGGTGCAAACTACAAGAAAGGATGCAAACATGTTTCGGAGGAGTATCCGCACATTGCTTGGACACCTTGTCTTGCACACACCATCAACTTGATGTTGAAGGACATTGGTGAGAGGTTGGACCATTCCGGTATGATATCTTGTTGCAAGCGTATTTCAACTTGGTTGCACAACCATGGTTCGTTGAATGACATGATGAGGAAAACTATTGGTGGTGAGTTGGTCAAGTGGAATGCCACTAGATTTGGGACCAACTACATGTTCCTTGAGAGCTTTTACCGGAAACATGAGCAATTCATGCAGTGGATGGGATCTCCTGAGTTTTTACAGAGCAAGTGGCCACGGACACGAGAAGGTAGTTATGCTCATGCAAAGGTGTCAAGTCCGGAGTGGTGGGGGGCAGGTTTGAAATACATCATCGACACGGTTCGGCCGGTGTACAAGTTCCTTCGCTTTCTTTGATCAAGATAAGCGGCCGAACTTGTGTGATGTGGTGTATCGCTTCGGATGGTCAAACGGGGAGATGCAAAGCAGTTCTTCGGAAATAATGTGGAAACATGGAGGGAGTACAAACAGATTCTAGAGACTCGGATTATGGATGTCTACGTAGGAACCTATGTTGCTGCGGGTATGATCATGCCTTATGATTATACGAACCTGTTTTGATTCAATATGTAAATGTAACGTATGTTGTTTTTGTCCAAATACTGCGATTCTTTGTTCTTAATCCAAGTTTGTCATACAAACTAGATCCCACTCCAGAAATGTTCCTAGGATTGAAGGATGCATTCGCCGCATGGTCGATGTTGAAGTAGCAAAGCGCAGAGCATTGCAGTGAGGCCGAGGTATTTCGGATTTAAGCTTGGTGAGTTTAGCAAATGAACCGGCAATGCGAATGGCGGAAGACCCAAAGACAACCCCATGTAAGAATTTGTCCGTGCTTACGTGTTTTCCCCTTTTCTTTCTATGTCCACCTAACATCAAATTTGAATTCACTTGCGGCGGCCCGGTGGATCTTTGTTTGGTAGAAACACGCCGGCGTTGCGGCGTCTTGCTTTGCGGCTTGTTGCACGCAGTGTGTTTCCTCTAGTGGATGCGGCGGGGCTGGAGCACCTTTGCCTTGCTCCATACGAAGGTTCGCAATCGGTTGTCGCACAAGAAACTAAACAAGCTTGTGTATGTCAACTACAACCTTCGCCACGCTTGCGGAGGTCGACGGCCCGCCAAAGCGTGATGAAGGTGATTTTATTGACCCGTTTGCGCATATTTCTTTCTATGATCGGGAGAATCCGGTTCGGGAATGGATGGAGTATGGGAGATCGAGCGCGGATCCGGTCTTGGATGAGGATGATGATGATGATGATGTCCCGTTGCCTTCCCATCTTGTCGGGTATTTTTTTCTTTTATCAATTAGCCACTTATGTACCACAATTTTTTCATGCCAATTTTTGTTTTACGTTAGCGAGAGACCAAATAGACCCCCGCAGATCTACGTAGGGCTACGGGGGATGATTCCATCGGTGATTGGGCCCGTAGACATGTGGGTGACACGCACCTAGGAAAGAGGAAGTTCAGGTGGACCAAAGCAAACTAACCCCAAGAAAGGAAAAAAAAGGAAAACAAGTACAACAGGTAGTGAGCGGCGGCGAGAGGCGGACGAGGAGGGTGGCGTAGTCCACCGTATCGAGTCCCAAGATAGCAGCTCTGGCGGCGATGATGATGGCGGTGATGGTGATGGTGACGGTGGCGGCGGCGGTGGCGGTGGTGGGTATGGTGGTGGTGGTGGTGGTGGTGGTGGTGGTGGTGGTGGGTATAGTAGTGGTGGAGGAGGTGCTAGCGGTCTTTGGTGGTGGTGGTCTTCACTTCACGGTATCAATTGCACCTACTTACGTATATTTGTTTCTTTTATGTGAGTTCTAATTATGGTTCATTGCGGGCGAGACGTATTTCACACATGCTACTCGGGATGAAGACCATGGACAGCCCGACTTCACAGAGGACAGCCTATGCACCGACGGACTACGATACTCCACAAGTACTCTTCTTCCTCCTACTGGCGATACCTCACGGGCTCCTTACAACTACCCCTGTTCCCGACATGACCATGCGGCCGACTAAATGGGTCTATGAATGGGAGGACCCTCATTTTTACGCTTTGTTAGTTCAAGAATGGGAGACAACGGCGGCATGGACGGGCCAATCTTGGCAAGAATTCAAGGCCGACCTCCTTCGATCATTGCGAGGTATCAATCTTATGTCCACCGCCGAGTATGAGCAAGGGTGCGCAATGGGGGTCTTTCCATTCGTATCACAGCGTTGATATGTGCATGAGACCATGTATTTGTATCGGACTATTTGTTGTTTCGTTGGAGTAACTTTGTTTGCCACCGGTGGGTACGGACTTTTATTTAGGCACTATGTATTTATGTGACAATATTTATTATGACTTTGTGTGCTCTTCGACATTATTTTTACGTAAAGGTCATGGCGAAAATTTTAATTTTTTTAGCCAAAAAAAAAAAAAAAAGTCGGCCGGTTTGAACAGGTTATCGTTCAAACCGGTCGGTAACCGGTTCAAACCGACCGGTAAACCGGTCCCTACCGTTTGACTTGCGGAAATTTGAATTTTGAAATTCAAATTTGAAACCGGCCGGTTTTTGACGGTTTTTTTCGGTAACCGAGCGGTTTACCGTTGTTAGGCGAGGGGGCGGTTCGATGCGTCAAAACGGTAAGTGAAACCTTGGTTTCCACACTTCCCCACCTCTTTCACCAGCCATGATTTTGGGAGAAATAAAATAAAAATGCAGGAAAATCTACTAACCAGTTCTGGTGCATATTCCATTGGTCCCTTCACCTTCAAGCTCAAAATCTTGAATTTGACCTTGCACTTCTGTAGAATATTCTCATTATTCTCTGGGTGCTCCACAAACTTGAAAACTGAAGGTAGAAAGAAGAAAAGATAAGCACCAAAACAGATCACTCAGAAGCCTTGTTATTCAAGTACAGATCCAAGGTCAAAGCAGTTTTACCAGTTGCTATAATAGTCTCCCCAGGTGCAAGGACAGCTCCAGGAGGGCGCATGAAGCAACCCATTGGTGCAGTTGTTTGAAACTAATGATTCAAATGTCAATTGCCAGTCAAAAAATCCATTAAAAACAAAACTATTGTCCAACACTGCTGATTCAACACATACTCTGCTGGAACAGAGCTATTCAATGCAATATGACATACAAACCTTAAATGCTACATGAAACTTGCTTGTATTCTTTATCCTAATTGCGCTTTTGACCTGTTTTCCTGGTTCATCTACACAATGCAAGACGGTAATCAATAGCTTCTCTTCACAAAATAGAAAATATCAGATAATTAGGGTTGAATGGAAATCTTTCCCGCTTGTTGCTATTTCGCACGGTAATCAGAACATTAGAGCACAAGCGATATGTAAACGTGAAGCATAAATTAAATGGAGCCTCGGAGTGATTTAACCAATCAAGCATTTTTCTTGTCCATCGAATAATAACTATCTGATTCGGACAAGAGTTGTAGCCCTAGATAACATTACAGCTTTCAATACAATAACGGGGCATTCGATGGTAATTTTTAAATAGTTCGTTTGGTGCGGCTGGTTGTCCCAGATAAGTAGGCTTCAATAAGCCATATTTGGATGTTGGCTGATCTATTGATCTCTTCAGTAGAAATAGAACAATACGATTTTACAAAACATGGTGACCTATCATAACTACCATACTCAACTAATGGTGTGTCGCAAAAGGCAAAATGACAAAGCAACATTACCGAACAGAATATAAGAACACGTTAAGATCATCAGAAAGGTGCAGCGAATTTGTACATAGGTATGTTTTGATTCTATGTCCTAGTGTCCACTGTCCTACAACAGCAAACATTAGAAATAAAGACTGTTTCATTTGCATGTTCAGCCACATCAAACTTGTGCTTCGATGCATCAGCACTCAACCAAATAAGATTGCAAGATAAAGTAAATCATAATAATCTCATGCCCCCCATCGACCAGGGTAGGAGTTCTATCGGCCAAGTGCTAGATACCAAACAAGTGAACTGGCAGTCGGTTGCACTGGCATACCACATTAAGGCTACACACATAGTATACTACACCTACACTTATACCACACCAGAATTCCACCTCCAGAATCCTGTGGATTCTAGTTTAGAATCATTAATGGTACTTCGCACTGGAGCTTGTACACAAAGTGTTCACTAGGATTTAGATCCAACTCCTAGATTGATGACATCCTAACCTCTACACCAAGATCAAGAAAACCGGGTGCGAGAATGAAGCCCGAGATGTTGTCCAACGCGCCAACCCACAACAAACAACCCCCAATGAATAGATTCCGAGAATCAAGCAACCCATCCGCCAATTCTCCCTACAAGACCGCGACTTTCACCGCAGATTCCGACTTCGGGCTAGCTAAGCTCGCACAAAAATGTAAAACTAATAAATGAACTGCACAAAAAGACACAGCGGAGGATTTAGGCATCCGACGCAAGCAGATCAGGCACAAATGGCAACTTCCCAGGCTACTCGAGAGGAGATCCCATAATTAAAGAAGCAGTTGCTGAAAGGAAGCTTTAGTTTCTCGCGTGCTTACATGGGAAGTAGAGCTTATTGGCCGGATCGAGCCGGAGGCGGCGGCGCGCCGGCAGCAGCGACTTAGCCACGGACGAGATCGAGCCCGCGGACGCCGCCTGCACGGCGCCGTCCCCAGTGACGGGAGCCTCGTGGCCGTACCTGCCGGCGGAGTGGTGGATCCCGGACGACGACGACGACGACTGCGGAGGCGCCGCGCCCGCCTGCCGGAAGGGCATGCGGCAGAGGTTCCAGAGCTTCCCGCCGCCGGAATCGCCTCCGGCTCCGGCGGGCGCGTGCCTCTCCCCGCTGGAGATCGCCATTGGGGAAGTTAGCAGTGTACCGCACCCGGTACGGACGGAGAGGCTCCGGTACGGTGTGGGGTGGTGTGGTCCTGGCTGGCCGCCTCTGCTCTCTCTCACACTCTCCCCGCCGCTCTTGTAGTAGAGTGATAAAGCGATCTCCTTTTCTTTACCGTTTCACCTCCAGCTTTCGCTACAGTGCGTTCCCTGCATCCTTGATCTCGCCCCTTTTATCGCGTCTTTTCCGGTTGACTTTATTTTGATGGCCTGCGGACTGCGGCTTTTATGCTTGCTGCTGCATGCTCTACAGTGAAGCCAATCATGGGCCCGTGATGGATCAGGATCTGTGTGCGCCACCGCCAATCCGCCACCGGAGGTGACAGACAGCAGTGAAACTGATCAGCTCACGGCATGCCTTGTCAAATCTTCTCCGGCGATAATCGGCCGGTGCAGGGGCGACGCACGCCATGTGCTTCCGCGTTCCGTGGTGGTGCACAGACATCACAATATTTTTGTCTAGCAGTAACCAGCTTATTTCAACAGCCTTATTTGATAGCTAAAGTTGCAAAGATTGCTCAAAATGATATGCGTGACAGCGTGAGTGCAACGCCATCTATTTTCTTCTAGGTTCAGGGTTGATTGCGATGAAATACACGTGGTGTTTGACACGATCACCGTCAATTTTCTTTAGGTTCAGAGTTGATTGCGATGAAATACATGTGGTGTTTGACATGATTGGTCACAGGTTCAAGGTGCAACATCACCACCAGCTAAAGACGATTGTGAATTTTGGTGAGCTAACAATTGATGAAGTACGATAAAGCGGGAGGTGAGCACAACAATAGAGGAGTGTGGTGAGAGTGTAGCTACTAAGGCCACAAGTGATAGCAGGGCAAGCGCTTAGCTTGCCTTGCTCAGATAGAAATTGAAGATAAGCAGGTGTTTGGTTCATGACTGAGCTCTCCTCGTTATTTGTGATTTTCATTTTTTTTTTCATTAAGCCAAGCAAGCCAATTTGGCTCACCTCCACTGAGAGGGACACAAGGTTAGCCTTGCCCAATGAGACGAGACAAGAAACCTGGCAAGACTTTCAAACTGCACCTTAAGCTATCATGCACATAACTAATATCATAATCAGCTCTCTTGCATAAGTTATTAATGAATCATTGTTATTGTTTTCTTAGACGGTACTTTGTTGTTAATGGAATTTTTCCTACCAGTAAGCAACTCATTTTAACACTGTTATTAGATACTAAAGTTCCAACGTTAATTATATATGTGTGCACGACAATCGATTCTTTCTATTAGGGTCGTCTGTGACCGTATACATGTGTTTTTTACATGATAGATAACAATAACAAATCAAGGGTCAATGGACGATGATGGATGACAAATGTAAATTAGGTGATGAGACAACAATAGATAAGGTACAGTGAAGCAGGAGGCTGACACATCCGTAGAGTAATGTGGTGGGTGGTAATAATTAAGCAAACTCGTGACCCCAAATAAGATATATATCATAACATTATCAGAGAGTTTATTAACAAGCCCAAATGAATGGTGTATGAATGGTAAAGCAAAATTGTCGTTGTTGATTTCTTTGGTGGTGATTAATTAAAGACATAAAAAATGTACCATAACGCTACTGTATAGGTTAATAATGAATGCCATTATTACTTTCTTAGGTGACAAGCAAAAAGTAGATGAGATACATGTGATGAATTTGGAGGAAGCTATTAATGAATTGTCTTTATTGCTTTCTTAGGTGGTGAGTTATTACTGAAGTGATAAAATATATAACTGCTTTTTTTTGTGTTACAATAAAGTTGTTACTTTATGCTTTCACTAGTCTTCATTAACATCTATAATATATTACTTCCACACATACATACACTAAAAACAAGAGTCACTTGTTGGAAAGGCAACGCCTCTACATGTACATGTTAATGTTAAAAACAATTTTAGTTATTCAACATCTCTACATAAACATGTACACAAGAAAAAAAAAACACATCACATTGATGGGAAAAGTATGAGTCATCATCAACAAAATAGCTTTGATATCATCTGGTCATAAACTTAACAATTACTAGATGACAATTTTTCTTGTGAATATTTCACTAAATTCAAAAGCCACGGTAGGATATGCATATACAAGTAAGTATACAATCTACAACTAGATACTGTAGTGGGGCAACTACTGTAGTGGGGAATGAATGCCTTCGACGTATACTTATTTGTTATTTCATTTTATATACTTACAGATAATTTCTTACATTCAAAGTTTTTTTTTTTGCTAATATTACTATGTTATCGAATGATTATAAAGCTATTTTTTCATACACTTTTTACTATTCCACTTCTCCATACTAGTAAAGATGAGAATCGTTTAGTTAAAAGTGATGATTCATAGCTATTGGCTAGAATTCTAGAAAAGATATATTTCCATGTCCTTGTTGCTCCATGATTCATGCCCTAAACCCCCTTTATAATTATCTTATTAGTTCATGACCATTTTAAAGAAACACGTTAAATAGACATAATCAACTTACACAAACAAACAAACTATTTAGAAAAAGATACCAATCACATGTATTTGTTACGTGCACACCTTTAAGAAAGTAACATACACCAAACATTTCAATGGACATCTAGCTGGTAAAGTCTAAACAAGCCTTTCAATCCACTAGATTCCTCCTAATTGCAAAACCGCAAGCAAATCCAACCTCTTGTGCCCATAAAAATTACAAAAAAAAAACCTAAGAAAAATGTCAAAACAAAATTAAATCTCCAAGCAAAAGAATTGCATGCCACGTGACAACGTGGTATTGGCCGAGAAACCTGCGTAGGCCTACTGGATAAGAAAGATACCATCCCTCCGCTACCCAGACGAACAATAGCCTTTCCTCGCACTCGCCCCTCTGCATTTACCACTTTGCCCTCGTCGGCGGCGCCGACCAACCGCCGCCGCGTCCGGCGAAACGACCGGCTGTAGGTCCAAAGTAGTACCTCATGGCGGCCATATCGTCGCTTCCCTTCGCGGCGCTGCGCGGAGCTGCCGAGTGGAGGCCGTCGTCGACGGCGGCGGCCGTCTCCGGCGCCGTCGTGCTCAGCGCGAGGTCTCGCCGGAGCTCGCGCTCGGTGGTGCGCTGTGTCGCCACAGCTGGTGGTGAGCTATCTCTATCTATCCTATCGAGCGTGTACCTTCAGCTCTATCTCACACTAGTGAATCGGAATCACTACGCCAAACCCGTGCGGTTCACCGCAAAAGACCTCTTTCTCATCCTAAATTCGCCCCAATGTGCGATTCCGGTCTCGCCAGCTGGGATGCTGTGCTGCCGAATCACGCCACCTCGGAATTTTACGTCGTAGTCTTTGCAGTGAACTGGTGTGGCTTTTGTTGGCAAGAAGTTCTAGCTTGTTTGGATGATTGTTCTGAATTCTGATAGTTTTGTTCCAGTGTACCTTTCTTTACCGTGAGAAATCAAATCGAAATATCTTTTCCTATCAATTCGGTTGGTGATGGGTTTATTCGCCGCATGGTATCCTGCCAGTCCGATTCATGCATCCGTTGCTTGATTCAGCTCTTCACTCCTTGCCTGTGCTAGACCGGACATAGTGAGCTTTGGAGGTGAGCTCTTGAAAGGCTGAAATGTTTTTAGTCGATCAGACTTGGTAAAATTCTTAGTTCTCTTTACCTGCTACTGCTCAGAATATGCAGTTTTGCAGCTCACTGAACTTTGATGTGCTGAATTCCACATAAAGAGGACTGATGCATGTCACTCAAAGAAGCCTAATTGTGTACAATACAATTATGAGCTGTTGATTAATAGGCTTTTGTCGTCCCGTGTAGAAAGATCTATGAAATAACAATTGGAGATGCACTAATATCCATAAATTTGAATCATTAGGCCCTTTCTTGAATAGGTTTCTGGGATCACCATCTTCACATATAATTCAATTTTTGATGGAACATAATTTGTTTTGATGCTTAGCAGCTTAACTGGTGTATGAGAACAGGTTGTTGCCATTAGAAGTTTTGGCGCAGACGAAAAACACTGCCCACTGCTTCTTTCTGCAAAACTTCAATATTTTATGCATAATCATCTCATTCCAGAAGTTATCATGTTGCTTTTGGCTTCTCTCTTTGTTCTAATACTTCTTGATGTCTACCCTCAAACAAATTGTAAACCATTTGTCAAGTATTTGCTACCGGGTCATGGTACATCCAAATATTGTCCAGTATGTTTTGATTAGAAACAGCCAGATGCCAGGATTCATTATATAATAATAACATCCTTTTTACATAACTAGCATAGTACAGATACAGAAAGTTATTGGTGCACCTTTCTAATATGTTCATAATCTTGTACAGATGTCCCACCTACTGTGGCAGAAACAAAGCTGAACTTCCTTAAGTCATACAAACGCCCAATCCCAAGCATTTACAGTGCAGTCTTACAAGAACTTCTGGTGCAGCAACACTTGATGAGATACAAAAGAACCTATCAATATGATCCTGTGTTTGGTCTTGGCTTCGTCACTGTCTATGATCAGCTCATGGAAGGGTACCCCAGCAATGAGGACAAGGAGTCCATCTTCAGGGCATATATAACAGCATTAAATGAAGATCCTGATCAATACAGGTGCTTTTCATAGCTCATGTATCTGGCTTTTTGAGTCACTTTATCATCTACAATTTAAATCTCTAGTTATTTACAAATTCTCAACACTGTAAATAATGTAGCAGTTGCAAACTGTGGTATTTCTTGCAATGTTCTAAGATATATTTTTTAATCCTAAGGTTTACAAATAATGCAATTCTGAAGCAGGACCTTATTTGTTCAAGGTGATGTTGTAATTCTATGTGGTCAATGTTTCTGCATGAAACATATTTTACACCTCAATTTTTGCCCGAACCTAGATGTTTCTTATTAAAGAAAAAGTTTAGTACTAACTTATTTTCTTTACCTCCTTTATATTTCTGACTCACTCTAGTAATTCTACATTTTTTTTCTGGGTCACTAGATGCTATGCTTTCTTGGCATTAATAAAGGGTATGTATTTTGGGCCACTAGTTGGCAACTCGGCATTATAAAGTTTATTTTATCAGAAAGTAACATTTCTATTTTAAAGCTATCCTGTTAAGTATTCTTTGTGTCCACTGTACAGAGGTGATGCACTAAAGATGGAAGAGTGGGCACGTTCCCAGAATGCTGGTTCCTTAGTTGATTTCTCTTCCAGAGATGGAGAAATCGAGGCCATTCTGAAAGATATATCAGAAAGGGCCAAGGGTAAGGGAAACTTCAGCTACAGCCGATTCTTTGCAGTTGGCTTGTTCCGTTTGCTTGAGCTTGCAAATGCAACGGAGCCAACAGTACTAGAGAAGGTTGTGCCTGCCATTGTTAATTTGTTTTTGCATTTCTTGTTCTGTGGTCAAGTTTTTTTTTTTTGTTGCATTTCTTGTTAGTTGTTGTGTGTGTTCTCAGTTATGCTTCCTATTTCACCTATAGTGTTATTCCTAAAACTTTCATAGAAGGGACCTGCTTTTGCCTTTTGTTTTGTTTGCCAAAGACCACACAATTAGCCCAAATCAGATCAGTGGCTGAAACCAAATGTAATATTCAGTGTTCATGACTGTTTTAAGATCTATGAGTGTTTCTAGCGCATAGAACAACTTATAATTTGAATTAATTTGTGACATCTTGTTGTCGTTCCATAGATCTTGCTTGTGCACTTGCCTGTTCAATATTGTTCTCCCATGATTGATATTGCAAATATATTAACCATTTATACCATGTGATTGCCAGTTTGAAATTGAACCGAGTTTATGATGTTTCTAACGAAGTAGAAAATAATGTTAGGGTTCAAATTAATCTGCTCAGTAGCTTTCTCTAAGGACCTCTTCAGATATTTATGTAGGCATACTTATGGAAGTCAGGTTTCCTTTTTGAACTCTCATTTGACCTTGACATGGGCTGCTGTGCCCTTCTGCCCAGTACAGTATGGTAGCCTTGTAATTCATTGTAGTTACTTATTTTATTCGTAATGTTGCTGGCTGGCACTAGGGAATATGGTAGATTGCCATTCGATTATAAGTTGTCATTTTGAACATATGCTTCGCTTGGTTTATCTTTTTGTTGCATAACCAGAGGAAAGAGCAGCTTTACTAGCTAAATGAATTAATATTAGGTTGTCCAAATCTTCCTGCACTGTTCAATTGAGAACTTCGAACTATGGTGTAACATTTCAGCACATCTGCACAAAATCATCTTTTGCAAAGTATAGAAAATATTTTGGCAAAGCATTTGAGCAGTTTAGGTAGTGCTTGGTGTTGACATCAGAATTAAGTGCTCTTTCATTGTTACAACACTAGCATCTGCAACAGATACTGACTTTGTTTCTTGATTGATAGCTTTGCACTGCACTAAACGTCAGTAAAAGAAGTGTGGATAGGGACCTTGATGTTTACCGTAACATACTCTCAAAGTTGGTTCAAGCCAAGGAACTTCTCAAGGAATACGTGGATAGGTAATTTCCATATCTTAGGAGCCCGTTATTTTTTGTCACCTTTACTGCCATTTAAGTTTAAATGCGTTCAGCATATGATTCTCTGCTAAGCAATTTAAGAGATTTGAATTAAATGCTTCAAATACATGACTTCATCAGTAAATCTTTACCCTTTTGGCCACTTAAACCACTCATTTCTAGCAAGGAGTGTCAATTGCTTGGTTTCCTTGGTCTTTCGACTGTCGTTCCAGTGAAGTAAAACTTGTCCAACATGACTATATTGGCAGGGAAAAGAAGAAGAGAGAAGAAAGATCAGAAACCCCGAAGCCGAATGAAGCTGTCACAAAATTTGATGGTAACCTTTATTCCATGAGGCATTAGATCAGCCCTTTGCAGAGGAGAGTTTCCAAGGATAACAGAGTTAACAGTAACATATGGACCGTGTTGAGAAACTACCAAATGTTCCCCTTTCATCACAGACATCTTTGGCTGCTCGTCGTGTGGTGTAGCATTCTGCCGTACAAAAGGATCCAGATTTTATTCTTATATTTGGACAGATATTTTTGTAATTTCTCATGTGTATTCAAATCAAATGTATTCAAATCAAATGTATTCGTTTTCTCTGCTAGTACGAAAGTATATGAAGCGGCATTGTGGGGATCAATGGTACTCATAAGCAGAGAAATATAGTTTTCTCCTTTGTATTTTAATGGAGATAATTTGAGAGGCTATTTTCACTTATATATTGTGGCAACCATGAAATCAATGGATGGGTTCTTTATCTGAATTTGTATGTACTGGGCCCGGCCGGGCTCAGTACTGAAAAACATCTGAGGTGGAAAAGTCCAAAGAATTAGAACATTTTGTGCTGGATTCACGCTACATACAAGAACTGTGTAACCTTTTTCACTTTGCTAGCATGAATATATGAATAGAATAACATGCAACTTAAAATAAAGATATAATAATTTCACATAATTTAACATCAATTCAGCTCAAATTGAAACAATGCAGGCCCAAAACTTAGGGGAGCACGTTTTGCTCATTTTTTCTCCCCTTTAAGAACACATCAGTGAAGCAACATCGGTAAAAGTTCCTTTGGTTGCCTCTAACGGTCTAACATGAGAATTCAACATCCATAAAGGTTCCTTTGGTAGCCTCTAACGGTCTAACATGAGAATTCCGTTATACTGAGAAGACATGATGGTTACCGTCAGCGACAGAAAGAGCTTCCTTGGGAGACATTTTGGGTCCAAAACCACATGATCTCCAAGATTATTTTGAGCGATATTTTCCAGCCACAGCCCACAGGCACTCCGAAGACCACAAACCAGAGGCACTCCAAATGCCCTCCTCCCAATCGTAGCCCTCCACGTGTCCCGTGGCCCTTCACGAGCAGCCCATCCCATTGGACCATCCAGATAAGACCCGGATAAGGCAGAGCCCATCGTGGCCGTCAAATAGATCACATCCGTCCGTCGGCCGTACGATCTGCGAACCAGAGATAACACCGGAATTTCCTATAAGGACTTTTCTATTTGTACCCGTGACGAGCCCCGCACCACACACCACCACCGGACGCTCACCACCAGCCTCAGTCCTCAGCACACCACCAAGGAGAGGAAGAGGAAGAGGAGGAGGAGTAGGCATGGCTTCGTCGGTGGCCGCCGCGGCGAGCACATTCCTGGGCACCCGCCTGGCGGACCCGGCGCCGCAGAAAGGGCGCATCGTGGCCCGGTTCGGGTTCGGCGGCAAGAAGGCGAAGCCTGCTCCGGCGAAGAAGGTGTCGAAGACGACCTCTGACCGGCCGCTGTGGTTCCCCGGCGCCGTGCCGCCGCCGTACCTCGACGGCACGATGATCGGCGACTACGGGTTCGACCCGTGGGGGCTCGGGAAGCCGGTGGAGTACCTGCAGTTCGAGCTGGACTCGCTGGACCAGAACCTGGCCAAGAATGAGCCCGGCGCCATCATCGGCACCCGGTTCGAGTCCTCCGACGTCAAGTCCACCCCGCTCCAGCCCTACAGCGAGGTGTTCGGCCTCCAGCGGTTCCGCGAGTGCGAGCTCATCCACGGCCGCTGGGCCATGCTCGCCACCCTCGGCGCCCTCTCCGTCGAGTGGCTCACCGGCGTCACCTGGCAGGACGCCGGCAAGGTACGTGAACAGCTAGCGAGTGCTTTGCTTGCTTGTATCCATGGAGTTCGTTCTCGCTGTGCTTGAACGATCTAATTAACCAACCTGTGAATGCGATGGCGTGCAGGTGGAGCTGGTGGACGGGTCCTCCTACCTGGGCCAGCCGCTGCCTTTCTCCATCTCGACGCTCATCTGGATCGAGGTGCTCGTGATCGGCTACATCGAGTTCCAGCGCAACGCCGAGCTCGACCCGGAGAAGAGGCTGTACCCCGGCGGCTCCTACTTCGACCCGCTCGGCCTGGCCGCCGACCCGGAGAAGAAGGAGCGGCTGCAGCTGGCGGAGATCAAGCACGCGCGCCTCGCCATGGTCGCCTTCCTCGGCTTCGCCGTGCAGGCCGCCGCCACCGGCAAGGGCCCGCTCAACAACTGGGCCACCCACCTCAGCGACCCGCTCCACACCACCATCTTCGACACGTTCGGAATATCATCCTCTTAATTGAGCCCGCCATTGCTCCGCCCCGTCCATCGATCCAAACGTGCAGTGTTCTTGAATTAACTATGATCTCTATGAGCCTGGAGATGGATGCATCAACCCGTGCGTGGCTTCATTTTGTGGTGAGTGAGAGAGAGGGTATGGGACAATGCAAGGTCGATCCTTTGTTAATGGAGATCTCGTTAATTAGGAGAGCTACCGCTAGCTGGGACTTGGTGATTTGTAATATATGAACCAGTGATGAATTAATGCATTCACTTGTACAAATCTGAGGTGAACGACGAGGATATGACCCGAGCAGAACTCACCTTCAACGCCGGCCGGTTCAAAACCCCATAGAACCGGCAGCAAGAAACCAGAAGTGATGAGATTTTCCATAAAACTGAAAACAGGCCAAAAAAATACCAAAATTTTTTTGTTTTATCCCCAAGAAGCCCCTAGCAGCGCACGGCCGCATGTTAGAAGTCACAAGTCACACAATCTTTCGTGCGAAAAGCACGCGCTATGCGGCCATGTATTTTCGATTCCCTAACCACTTCACTCGTAAATGACCTTTTTTACCTCTGCTTTTTAAGAAAGCAATGTCAGATACAATATTGGGGAAGCCAATTTCTCAGGAAATCAAAAGAACGCGAAACAACCTAGTACATGATCTAAACTGCACAGATATCTGTAGACATCAACACACTAGGCTCGAAGCTCCTTATCTAGCACAGGATCCTCATCTTTCATCACTTGCATGATGCGCTGGCGATCCTCCTCCTCAAGGATCGGAGCACATTCCACTTCTGCATGAATGATAGTGCAGTATAGATGCTATCAGATGGGGACTTTGGAAAGTTCTGTTCAATAGCCATCTTGTTCCTATTAGTCCAAATAGCCCAAACAAATCCTGCAAAGATAAAAAAAATGATTAATATGATGGGTAGAGGCCCCTTGCCTATAACCATGTTTTAGAGAAGTTTTTCATGGAAATCCACATATAAGACAATTGTCTCTATTTGGAATATTCGTCTTCCCTATTTTAGGTTCATTTGGTTTTGAAATGACTATTTGAGATCCTAAATGAATTCAAATGAAAAAGTTATCAAGTACAAAGTTTTATAATTTTTTCAAGATCTATAATTTTCATTTTGGTCATTTCTCCATCCAAGAGGTTATTTGAAAATTTTGAGTTGAAACGTGAGGAAGTTCAAATATAATTTTTCTTGGGATAGATGGTTTTAAATGAAAAGGTGCTTCAAAAATTCAAAGTTTAAATGTGAGAAATTCAACATAATTTCATTGGATGGATGGTTTTAAATGAACAGATCACCAACTACAAAGTTACATAACTTTTTAAGATCAACAACTTTTATTTTTGTCATTCCTCCATTTGAAATCCTTCTCTACCACTACTAATACACTACAATACCCACATGTGACTATACAGTGAATATAGATTTCTTTGATATTAAATCTATGAAATATTATGAATAAAATATTTTAGCATCAACATAATATTAAATAAAATAGTTGTAAACTATAAAGTTGCTTAACTTTTTGAGATCTACAACTTTTATTTTGATTGTTTCTCTATTTGAGACCTTCCCTATAGCATTATATGAGCTAATTATAGATTAATTAGACTTAATAGATTGTCTGAATTAATCCAAACTTACACAACTAGTTTTATAATTAGCTCATGTTTAATCCTAATTGATATCCAAATGTCTAATGTGATATGAGCTAAAATTTAGCTGAGGAAATCCAAACACTCCGTGGATAGACAATTCGTCGGATCACATCGATAAATCTATCCAAACATCACGTAGACTTTTGACCTGGCAAACAACCCTTCATATTGACCTTACTTTCCAGACCAAAATGGCATCCACAACACGATTTGTAAGTATCAGATTGCCCCCGTCTACTCGTCCTCTCTCTTGCACTCTCATTCCATCTCTCTAGTTCATAACTCTCAAGAACAATAAGAACACCTAAGAGAGGAAGTGGAGAAGGAAAGGAAGAGAAAGAGGAAGAACAAAAGGAGGAGAATTATAAAAGATGTCTATGGGTAAGGCAGTTCTTAGATCCCGTTTGACACGGCTCTACTTCACTAGTGAAACAATTTATTTAGACTTCTGAACGTGAACGGCTCAATAGATAGAGTTGGAGCCGTTTTGGTAAACCGTTTGGTAAAAACAAACTTCATGTATGAAGTTCTTTAAAATATGCTCTCACAAAACACTATGCGGGATGAGGTAAAAGCTAGGTGAAGCCATTATTTTTGGCTCCATCCCATGTAAAAGCTCGTGTGAGAGCACGATGTAGGGGCTTCACGGGTGAAGTCGGCTCCTAAAGCCGATGGAGAAGCCGCATCCAACAGGACTTTAATATAAACGTAGTTGCTAGTCACCCCCGCTAATGATGCGAAATTCGATATAAACCCACCGCACACCATTTGTGATCAGCTCAGTCTTGAAAATCCACCTAGCCCACCCGCTAGATTATTACAACCACACCAACCTAGTCTGCTATGCTATTTGAACTTTTCAACCCAAACCAATCCAGAACCCAGTCCTGCATGGGATGCTCCTTGGCATGGTGCGCGCGGCGGGTCTGGCAGTAGTCGTTCGGCGTCGTGGATGTCGGTGCAGCGCAGTGGCCATGGAGTGGCGACGCCGATACAATGCTCCTGAGCGTAGAGTTGAGCCAAACCATTCAACAGAACTCGTTAGTATCCATGGGTTGGAACATAAGCCAAATCCGTTCCCTCGTTAACCTCAAGCCAATCCAGCCCATAGCTTGTGTAAAATCCATGGTTCGCAACCCAGAGTCGAATTGAAGTATAAACCAAACTGTTTAATCCATTTAGGCCCAATCTATTAGCAGGGCGACCGTTTAACAACCAAAATTGTAGCCTCAATTAGCTACTTAGTTTCTACTAATAAGGCTAAAATTTAGCCTAAATTAGTTGTGACTGAGCAGCTAGTTGGCTAATTAATTAAAAACCTGTTAAAAAATTAAAGTATTTATTAGTTCTCCTGTTTAAATGTCTTATAAGAGTTAATTTTAACTAATTTTAGTTTAACGAGTACAGTACTAATTAGCCCTGGTATCAGACAGGCAGACAACGGCTGAAATTCAATCGTGTACCTCTGAAATACATGTACGTATTTCCGCGGCCGCACAGCGTGCGGCGCCGCGTGTCTCAGTCCCGCCACACACACCCCATGCCGCTTCTCCACCTCTCGCTCCCGTCCCACCGCCTCCTCGTCGGCGGCCGAGGCCGGCTGTTCTCCCCGCCGTCTCCCCGTCATACCTGCCTCTCCGTCAGGTGAACCAACTCGCGAGTCAGTAGTCACGACCCTCCGGGCAGCCTAACCCTACCCGAAGCCCGCCACCTCTTTTCTCACTAGTGCTTGTTCGTGGATAGGGCGGCTGGGGATGCGGCGGTGTCAGTTGCGGCGGGGGCTTACGGACTCCCCTTCCAGCCGGAGCGCGCCACCCACCACCGCGAGCTCGCCGCGGCAGTGGCCGTCGTCGAGCGCGCCTGCCGCCTCTGCGTTGACGTGAGTTTGACCCATCCCCTCTCCTGCTGATTTGATTGTCTGCTGAAATTTGAGGATTCAACACAACTGCGAGGATTAATTTCGGTTTGGCGGGATCTCTTGGTTTTGGGGTGATGCCTCATGTGTAGAATTTGTGACTGGAACAGAAATTATATAAACGATCAACTAGTTTGCATAAGGATAGATCTCTGAGGCCAACATTGTCTTCATTCTTTGTTTAGGAAAAAAAAAAAGGTCTAGTAATTTCCGGAGCACCAGGTTATCTATCCTAAGCAGTGCTCTCAGCAGCCACTAAACATGTTCTTCGCTAAAGTTTCACTCTTCAGGGAAACATTATTGTGCTAAGTTTTTTCACTCCCAGAATGTGTAATTAAGACCAATCACATATATCAAACTAATCCTACCAAGGATTTTTAATCCTGGTAGCATTGATTTTCCACACCTGCAAGCTTTAGCAAAACCATCTGATATACTTACTCTTGTCTAAAATACAATTTTAGTTTGTGTTTACCCTGTAAGTAGACTGCATTGTACCTTAATCACATGAACTGTTATTTAATCAGCTTTAAACAAAACAGATTAAAATGACTCTCCACTTAGTAATTCATGGAGTTACTAAATATGTCGAAAACATTTGACCTTTATATAGCTAGAGACTTTCCATTTTTCTCTTAGACTAGATTGATAAATAATCTTAGCAGATATAAATGTATGCCTGGGACAGGAAACCCAAACCAGGTATTACTTATGGAAAAAACAGAACTGCAGAGGTATAACTCACATGGTGCGGAGGTGTCTTGTTTCATTTAGGCCCTGCTTGGATCCCATGAACTAGTAACTAGTTGACTAACAATTAGTTCATAAGGATCCAAACAGGTGAATTAGTGGATGAACTAATGACTAATCCAAGGCTAATGTAAGGCTCAACTAGTTACTAGTTCACTAGTTCACAAAACCTAACTATTTGAACTAGTTGTTAGTTCTGTGGATCCAAACAGACCCTTATGTTCAAAATCCCAGAACAAAGGGCTTGATTTGATCTAGCATGGATTCAAGATGTTACTGACGAGTGATGAGCAAAATAGGGTTCAAAGCTCAACAGGATTTATTTTTTATGTTGAGCAGCAGATATGTGCTGTGTCAATATGTAAACCTTTTTAAGTTACCATCTGGATATGGTGGAACAAATTGATTGTTTGACATCTCACAAGAAAATGCCTGAATTAACAGGTGAAGAGATCACTGTTTTCAGGTGGCAGCAGTATTCTTGAGAAGAATGACCAAACTCCTGTTACAATTGCAGATTTCGGAGTGCAGGCCCTTATTAGTTTGGGTAATCCATAGCAAATTTTCGAAGTTCAGATTTGTGACTTTGTCTAATGCCGCCTTTTCCATGTTGCTTTGCTATTGAAAGAGCTCCAGAGATTGTTCCCATCGATACCTCTGGTGGCGAAGAGGATTCAGCTTCTCTAAGGTCATCCAAAGCTGATGATAATAGCAGTGGTATACTTGTTGAGTCAATTTTTAGCGCAGTTGCAGACAAAATGAGCAACAATGGTTTACCTTTAACTCAAGATGACGTCTTGACAGCAATTGATAGAGGAGGCAAGGATGCTGTCTCATTTGATTCAAACCCTGCTACATATTGGGTAAGAAGTAAGCTGCTGTTTTTTTGTCTATCATAAATGGTGGTCTGTGAAGTTGATTCATAATTTCATATATTGGGTATCTGCCAAGTTCGTATCATAAAATTTTGCTTTGGTTTGAAGGTACTTGATCCAGTTGATGGAACCAAAGGTTTTTTGAGAGGGAATGATGCCCTGTATGTGGTATGATTGCCTATTCTGCTACTTGTCTTTACATACTGTATTACTGTTGATCAAGAACCGATATGCTTTATTCAGCCATTGTTACAAGATGTTCTTTAATTGCACAAGTATTTATTTGCTACGTGTTTTGACACTTGCAAAAAAAAACCATTCCACAAGCATGTCCACTGTCTTAGGGACTTTAAATATTGATATCAACATTCTTTGTTCTCTGCTATTAATTTATTCACAAGATTGGGAAATGCCAATGTATGTGATTAGAGGATTTTAGGAAAGACCCTCGTTGCTACAAAACCTTCATAATGATATAACATCATCAACGATTAACTGAGGATAAGAGTGTTCATACATATTTTTTATGAGGCACCTTCTGTCCTTTTGGGTTTTTATAGCGTAATCTGCAGCACTTTGTTCTTTTGTAGCGAATTTCATACATATACCAAGCATGTTTGCCCCTACATGGTTGCCATTCAGCATGTATTGGTTAATCCAGGATCAGCAAATCACATATTATTGACCTCGGTTGCCTATTTGCATGATCCTTTTCTTCTAAGATCTAACATACATTTTTGTCAATTCTTAAGGTGGGTCTGGCACTTGTGGTGAATGGAAAGGTAACAGTTGGAGTGATGGGATGTCCTAATTGGACCAATGATGACATAGCCAACAAGAAAGATGATAGTGCTGCTGCATGTAATGGTCGCGGTATTCTTATGGTGTCTCATATAGGTTGTGGTACATGGTCTAGGTGTCTGTCTGCTGAGCTCGGCCAGTTCACTACGGCTCAGGATATTTGGAAAAGATGCTTTGTGGACACATGTTCGGTTGCACACATGGCACGCTATTGCATTCCAGATAGCCAAACATGGGATATGATACCATTATCTGCTACCTTCAGTTCAACAATGGATGCATCTGATCCTAGAAATGAGAATGGAATTCTTCTCCTATCCGTTTTTTTGTGGCAGGTTTGTTGCACTTCACGTTAAGTGTTTGATACTTGCGCATTAGTTCATGCCACTAGTCAGTTGATATATGATACTAGCTAGCAAGCCAAGGCATTTTGCACAATGATTGATTTTCTCCAGCATACGGTGTTCACAATGAGCAAAAGGTATTTGAAGCAATGATTGATAATTTTCCCATCCTCAAGTTACCTCTGGATACTATACTTGGACTTTTCAGCACAATCTAAAAATGTTAAATGTCTTTCTTTGTTGTGCTGTCTTGCTATCATACTACTTTTGGATTTCCTACAAAAATATCTAGCTGAGGTTGATAATGAGTATATTAGACTGCTTAGTGATTATCGATTGGTCGGCTGCAAATGAGCTCATGATGATGTGCTCTTCCTGTTGCTGTTAGCTTGTGCAAGTATCTCACAGTAGCTTCCGGGAGAGCCTCGGTTTTTGTCCTTCAAGCACGGCCGACAACTCAGATCAAGGTGCCATGTTGCTAGCTGTTTCTGTTGTCCTGCATGACAAGTTAAACAACTTGCTGACTTAGTTAACTGGTGCACTGATCACCCTTTCTTTTCATACTGTTTACAGTCTTGGGATCATGCTGTTGGGGTAATCTGCGTGCAGGAAGCCGGCGGTCAGGTATGTACCTTGCTTGCTGAGACAGACAAACTTCAACTCTGTTCCATCAGTTGATATCTCTTAGCATTATAACCACGGTGATCCTGTAACTTTCTGAAACTGACAGACCAGTGATTGGAGTGGAAAACCGTTGGATCTTGCAGCTGACCTAACATCACGAAGAATCATCTACCCTTCAGGCGGTATTCTGGTGACAAATGGTGTGCAGCATGACAAGCTTGTCGAAATGATCTCAGCAAATTACAAGTAGCTGCATAGCTTCACATGCCAACACAATGCTTTTTTAACTTGAGAATCATTTTACCTTATTTATCCCCGTGAAATTGTATTCGGTCTTACATTCAGCATAGAAACCACAGTCATGTTCAGATGGCTTATATTGCCACAAGAGTTACATGAATGAAAACACACTGTTTCCTTATATTAGCGTGATGAACTATTGCTTAAGCAGCTTCATTCAGAAGCAATACATGCAAGCGAAGGTAAACTTTGTCTTTTCCATTTTTTTCACAAAATTCCAGAACCTTTTGGCTTCACAATGTGTGAATCTGTTGTGTGCAGCCCTGATGCTCTACTCTCATGGTCATACGACGCCCACGCACGCACACCTGAATCCTGCAATAAAAGAAAATAACAGGGAGAAAGGTTGCACCAATAATCAGCAGCAGCGAACCATGCAAAGCAGCAAAGGCATGATGTTTGGCCACCAATTCAAACCGAAGAAAAAAGACGCGGAAAGGACTGCATCCCCGGCTGCATTTGCATCATTGTAGGATAACGACCTGATGCATGTCCTAATGCAGGTATACGATCGGCACCTTCTAAAGCATGATTAGCCCAACCAAAAAAAACTGCATGGTCATTGGTCATCACGAAACTCCGCTGCACAAGACACTGCCCAAATCTGCCAAATCAGCACTGCTTTTTCTCCAACGACGGCACGTCAGTCTGCAGGCTTCTACGAATCAAGGTTTCAGTAGATGGCTTGCGGTTGGCTTCTTGTTGCAATCCATGCTGACTTTTCCTCCACAGCATAAGGGCAAAGAAAGTCGTGCTTGCATGCGCGTTAACGTTTCGAAGAATGATTGAGGATAATTCTTGTATGTAACTGTAGCCTGTAGGCACGGTGAAAAATTCCCTGAGATTGATGAGTTCATCCTGATCTGAAATTCTGCCCTGCTGGCGCTGCCGGGTACCTGTCGCTTGTTATCTCAGACATCCACCATGCTTGCTCCGAGTAGTCAACCATTCCGGCAAATCGTGCCTGCCGACTGACGAACGGAAATCACATGTTCTTCATGTACGATCAAGTAGACCAACAATGGACCGGATTCACTGTTCCAGACAACTGGGAAAGCATTGCAGAGAAATATATATAGCTTGCCTTCCTCCCCAAGACCAAGACAATGCAAAAAATCTGATGTAGTAAGGGATCCTAATAAACTGCAGTAGTAATCCATGTAGCTGTCAAGGTGAGTTATTCTTACGATTACGATGGATCTTCAAATTGAAGCCTGAAATAAACCAGCAAAAATCTTTCGCAGCAAACAAGGAGCCTGTACTCTTACCTAATTAACCACTGGTACGGTGAGAGATATAGATTGCATTAATTCCTCCTCCCCAAGACAGTGCAAAAAAAAAAAAAAAAAAAAAATCTGATATATATTCATAGAGATTAATATATAATCAACTTATTAGCTGTCAAAGTTATTATGATCTTAAAGAACTGAAACAAACCCGAAAACATGGAGTCTTGGAGTGCAATCTTAGCTAACATGCATATGTCAAACGGCTAACCAACTGGAGTATGAACGTCTGAAAACATATGTCAAACGGCTGAATATACAATTCAGCTATCACGCGCCTCCGACCATGCATTATATATATTTCTGCATGCTGCCATGCTTCTCTTGTTTTCCTTTTCTTCTAATTTTCTCCAGATTGAGCTCACCATCGATCATATCATGAAGCTTCTGAGGGCGCCGCCGGACCGACCACACGACGAGCATGCATGGGAGAGAAGGACGGACCAAGCAAACAAGTGCTGTGCTGTCCGCGCCACCAACTATTCCTGATCGTCTGATCCAGATGCCAATAATGCCACATAAGATACGCACCAATGCAAGATGGATCGAATTGGAATCCTTCTTGCTATTTCGAGCCATGAACATAAACAAATGGCGGGAGCAAGTAGGCGCCCTGCTGGGCTGGCGTGTGCATGGGCCATGCACACGCGCTGCTACGGGGTGACGGGGCAAGCGATCGAGGCCATAATGCATGCATGGTTTAATTTGCGGCCATCTACTACGGGCATGCGGCATGCCAGGAGGATCATCTCTCGAATCCAGGTCACAGACGAGCACAGCCACAGGTGGCTCCATTTCTGGGCATTGTTTTTTAGGGTTTGTGATGCCAGCGGCGGCGACGACGACGACGACGACGACGACACGATCGAAGACGATGGGACGAACCAAGGCAAAGCAGATCGGGGAACAGTTGAGTCGTGTGCGGTTTCAAAGGTGGTTGCTGCTAACGGGACACCTCAGCGGCCGGCGTACACGTATACCGCCATCCAGCGTTCGATCTAGCCACATGATCGTATGAACGGTGCGGTGGGAATCGAAAAAAGAAAACTACTATTTGAACGTACGGTTGCAATTTATTTATTTGCAAGCAGCATGCACCTAAACATGCATAAAAGAATGCGGATTAGAGATGGCCAAAAATTAAAGGTTATTACATTTAGGCGGTCGTCATGCATTTGCCTAATCAGCAGATGATTAATTGTTCTACTAGCAAGTTCCGAGAGAGGTGCATGTTATTGGATCGGATAATACTAAACAATTAACCCAATGCAATGAGCCATGCATGGTAGTACCTTTTTTAGAGAAGATAAATTAAAGACAGATGGCTACCTCGTGTCTACTACTCGTTTAAACTAGTTTTTACCTAGATCCATTGCATGTGTGACTACACTCACTCCCGGCCCATTTGGTGGCAAGCAATCCTGATCTATCCATATATGATCATAGCTAGATCACAGGTGTTACCCACAAAAGGAACGGAACATGCACCATACATCCAAGTGTCAAACTATTTACAGCAAAAGTCAGATAGGGGGACGTCGGCCGTTGCCGCTAGCTTTTGCCATTATGTTACACTTTCCGCTATTCTATAGTATCCAGTACACGACGATTTTTGCTCGAGCGAGGTGATAGGACACAGCAGCTACTACAGCTTAGCAGCACTTTGACTCGCCAAGTCACTCACGACGATGTCTACGTACGCCCCAATTTTCAAACCATTCCCGGTACTTTTTCGCTCTCAAGCAATATTAAACTAAACAATATATAATATATATATATCTCGACTAATAAACTATTAATGCTGCAAGGCCAAAAGAAGGAAGAGCCGTAGTTTATCGTCCGTCCGGGCGTACGTATAATAGCATTAACGTCAACGTTTGGATGAAGCAGGCGCGACCATGAGTGACCTCACTGCAGATCCATCTGATCTCGCGAATAATCGATCTCCCAACTAATATAATGCTGCCGCAGCAGGTCATCAGGGAGGCATATGCTATTGGAGCTGGAGGAGAGGAGCAGTAGATTTATAAATTGGGAGCATGAGGACACGTAAGGCTCTCCAGTGCGTGTGTATGTCGCGTGATTCGTAACAACTCTCGTGTCTCACTCTCGCTGCTCGCGTACGCAGATCTTGCATTGCATGCATTGGCAGCTAGCTCTGGGAGCTACCAGAAGGCTAGCTACTAGGGCTACAGTCGTCGTCAACCTGCCGATGCAAGCATACATATATAAAAACATATATACAAGTACGTACGGGGATATATATACCTGGTTTGCTCAAGGCATACGCCAGGGATTGCTAGGGAACCGCCACGTAGAGGCCCTAATCGAGTACTTAAGGATTAAACAGTTGCTGCTGTCTTGACGAAACCATAGTTTAGTTTGGGGTGCGTGATTAGTAGATTGATACTATAACTTGGATATATGTAGTCCATGGAAGATTGCAGGTACTGTCTCCAAGGCGAGAGACAATGGTCACTACTTAAAAGTTACTTCCAAATCTTGACTGGTTTATCTTGTGGGGTGTTGAAACGTATGTATCATAGACTAATCTACTATATGTGATACCTAGTACATAGCTAGGGGATTTAACTAACTACACTATACTGGTGTGTGTGTATATATATATATACACGTACGTGTATAGTATATATATGTATATGTCTGCTTTTGTCTGTGTTGAATCTGGTAGGATTAGCGATCGCGAATCTGGGGATAGGATAGCGATCGCTGGAAGTTACAGGGGAGGTAATAATAATCAGTGTTTGAGTGTGTGGTCTCACCCGATCGTCGAAATGAGCTTAAATTAATTAGCTCTAGCTCAGTTTAATTGCGTCCCGTGTACGGACTGAATTAAAGTCAGTCGAATAATGCGCTAGCTGTAAGTAAGAATAATCTGTGCTAGCTGATGGCTGCAGGGTGGATGCGTCCGCACGCACGCATGGTGTGCTGGCGCTTCGCCCGGCCCGTGTGTGCAGGGTTGCACAGGAGGCACTGTCATGTTTGCGTCGGCTAATCTAACCCATCCGCTGATTTTCCTCTGAATTCGTTGGATCGGCACGTACAATTATTTGACCTCCAGCAAGATCGAGTTCACCTTGTGAATTAAGCTAGGCATATTTACTACATTAGGTTAAATGCATGATGGCAGACGTTATTATCAAATTCAAAGTTTCCGTGCGGTCTGAACGAATTTGATTCAATCATGGGCAGACGTTATTATCAAAGAAAGTTTCCCTGGGTCTGGAATTTGATTCAAGGGAATGGGGGTGGGGGTTGGAATCCGGTTTTGCTTTTGTAGTTTGAGCTCTTTTAGGATGTTTTTGGTTGGGATTTTGGGAGCTATTTTTTTTTATAAAATGTTAAAAGCCAACAAAAGAAGTAGGAACCAAGAGTTGATTTTTTTTAGAAGTAGCTGCTTTTGAGTAGTTATAGTTTTGATTTTTGAAAGCACCTTAGACCCTATTTTTGGCTTTTGGCTTTCTTCTTAATTTTTGAAATGGTGAAAACAGAGAGATGTTTCATAACTGTTTCAAAAGAAATAGAGATAGGAGATAGATTTTATACTTGTTTGAACCATATAGCTTATAGCTTTTTCATAGCACACACAACCCACATCAACTTTTGTTTATACTTGTTTGAACCATATAGCTTATAGCTTTTTCATAGCACACACAACCCACATCAACTTTTCAATAGCCCACAGCTCATAGTAATTTTTATAGAAGCCACAACTGAACCAAACAAATCATTAATGTCGTTTATTAGGATTTTTTTTTTATTAAATAGTTGAGTTGATGTGCGGATACACTAATGAGAACAGGTATCGAGCTAGGATTCGTCAGATGTCCTGATCGATTCCCTCTCATTTCTTAATGTAATGTTGTGCAAAGGTTTTCCGTGACCTCTGTAAAATTATCCTCTTGTGAACTTATTTATTACCAAAGACAATTGAAATATGCATGTTAGGATCTCTAGAAGTCTAGTGTTTCATAAAGTCCAGCAGCATATACAGGAAGGTCGCTTAACCGAAACCGTGACAGAGATACTTCCATATACATAGGACTAGGACATGTGTGAGACAAAAAAAAAAAGTCCAAATTAACAAGGATTAACTAACTAGTTGGCTAACAACTAATCAGAGACTTGACTAAAAATAAATCCACCAATTAGTCCCTGTTTTAATGGACTAGAACTGTAATTAATTTTTAGATAGCTAACAGTTAACCCTTTTGAAAGGGGCCGGCCCATATATATCAGTACATCACACATGATAATATTTTGGTCCTTAGCGAGAATCTGAGAAGGACGAGTATAGTCCAAGCAGATGATGCAAGGTTGTTTTCATGCACGAAGCAACAATCTTCCCATCAGTATTATGTTTGGGAAATGAGCTTCATTCGTCTAAGGCATCGACGGGAAATAGAGTGTGAATCCGTACCGTTAGTGCAGCAACTTTGCCAACTTGTGCTTGCTTAATTTGGACTTAGCAACCACTTGCTTAAACTAATAACTGGTGCTTAGTTGGTAGCTAAGCTAGATTAGGGAGTGGCATTCAGGTGTCTGGTTTGACGACCAAGTCAATAATCTACCAAGAACTGCCATAACAAGCATTCGACGACGATGTCATTTGCCTCTTTTAGTTGCACGTTTGATGAAGTGGATGAGATCTTCACGCCTCGTTGTCTCCCTCTTGGGTACATCATTGTTTCTTAAGCTACACTCTTTGCAGCCTTTTTGCCTCAATTCATTTGTTTCAGGAATAGTGAGGACGACGAACTATAGGGTACATCTACTAATAGCTGCTAGGGCTCACTTTCCTTTTCTTTTTTTTTTTCCTTGAACTACAATCGTACACACGAACACTTGTACACAAACAGAAAAAAGACTGATTGGGGACGTATCCCACGGAGACGTTGTCAGACCATATCCACCAGTTTTCTAATAGTCTGCCCCGATGTTTTTTTTTTTTTTTCATTTAAAAATCCACATGGGGTTATATAACTTCACTACTTCAACTTGCTGGCATTTTCAGATTTTAATTTTCAGTCCTTTCTCATCTCTGAAATATGAGCTAGCTATAGTCTCACTTTTCGGATAGGGTAGTAATAATAGCCATATAAGAATGCCATTCATTTTGCAATGGTGGTTTACAAGTAAAGTGCATGTGTCCTGGTCATCTGGATCTCTAACTTAATTTCGTCCGGGGCGTGTGTATTGAATGGTCAAACCTTAATCGAATATTGAAATGTACCGCATGTACTGGCTTGGACAAGCGGAGGCGCTCTGTGTCAAGCAATTATTGTGATCGATCTTCGTGTCAAAATCAACTGACGTAGACACCGGAGGTTGCTGGGGAGAGACGACACGTCTATATGGAACGGCGTTTATCACATCACACACGAGTTTTTGGTGGTACGTGCTGCTAAAGCGGTTCGTGCGTGACATATATAGTAACTCCGTAGAAGTTCCGCGGTAAACTCCGGCCGTGTTTCAAACATGACTAATAATAAATCCTTGAGTTTGTTAGAATTGTGTTGATTTGGCCCGTGAAAAACTTCGTGCTACTATGTCGTCGTTATGTACTATTTACGATTTTTTTCTACAAAAATTATACTCCTAAGTTCTTACGTTAGTACATATCTACGTTGTAGCATGAGTTATAACTATAATTACAGATTTTTTATCATATATACAATCACACAAAGAGAGGAATAAAATATACATATAAACCTTTTAGTTGATCTCTTTCTCTTCCACCTGCAGTCCCTCACCCTTATCTGTTATAGTTTGTCATTTTCTTCTATGACAATCTGTTCATCACTTTGCACCTCTTCTTTTATCTCTTGATCCTATCCATATATCCCTCGCTCTCACCGTCGACATGTTGTTCCTTACTCTCACTTTTATCACTTTCATATGGGTGACAAACATAGACCCAAATGCTTCTTATCAATTGATCCAACCCCCCCCCAACCCTATTTGTCCCTCAGATCTCCTACTTTTCTCATGTCCACGTCAATTGACCCATGGTATTATGGGTCTGCTTGGTTCACTTCCAAATTTTGCCATGCCAAAGATTTGGCAAGCAAAAAATTAGGCAAAAAACTTGCCATAGATTTGGCAAGCCAAATGTGAGAATTTGGTAAGTTTTGGTAGCCAACCAAATGCTAGTTAAAATTGTGGCTTGCTAAATCTTTGGCATAACAAATTTTAGATGCAAACCAATCAAGCTCTATATCTCTTCTTCCATTCCTCGATCTATCGTCTTGTCTCTCACTCCCACTTTTCTATTTTCTAGAGGTCGAAAATATAGAACCATGACAAAAGTCTAGGACCAGTTGGCAAACATAGATCTATGGTAGGAGTCTTAATTCCAATCGATAGTATCTTCCTCCAACACTGTCTTGGTTACAATTTGAATCTGCAAAATCTCTTTATTAGCCTCGTACCACTCATGTCACAGCCTGGCTGCATGAGCTTGAGCCTGAGTCCGTGTCGTGATGCGTGCACGGCATATGGCTCATTTTCCACATTTCTTCACGCCACAACATGTGTATACAATATCCACACATTTAAACTAAGTCAATCTCCAATCAATTTACTATACATGATTAATTTGTGGTTGCATCTGCTATTATTATGGGTGTTGGAAATTTATTTGATTTAGTTTAAAAAATCTTGGGCTAAGTAAGTTAAATCCAACAATGATATAGCTAGCTTATTATTGTTAGTAGCAGACGAATTTTTGTTCCCTGGCTGCCTTTTTCTTGTCCGGTCGCTTTCCCTCCCCTTTACGCCCCCCACCCCTTCTTTATTTACCTGGCAAGCTTTTTTGACATTTGATTCCCACTTTAGCTAACAAATGTTATCCTTTGAAGAAACCTCGCCCCTGCTGCACCCGGAGAGACACGCCCAAATGCCCAATCGTCGCACACGACACGAGTCGCGCTCCGCAGCTCCAGGTGCGTTCAACCATCCATCGGTCTCCGTACGTGCGCGAGCACCAGTACATCAGCAGGTGGCACACACTTGTACGCACACACGTACACACGCACGCTGCTTGTCCATCGTCGCACGGCGGCCGCCACACGACACGGCAATCGGCAGAATCATGGCAACTTTCTGCCGGGAAACACGTGCCCAATCCAATCGGCGGCGATCGCGCGCGCTCGGGGCGTCTGGCTGCACGCACACGCACGGGCACGGCACCGTGCGTGTGCCATCGATCTCGATCCGTACGTGAGATGGGTGCTCAAAAGTTTTGGGAGGAAACGTGTACACGGACACGTCGTGTCGTCGTCGGACCGGCGCGCGCGATGCGCGGCGCAGGTACGGTGGTGGGGGGGATCTCTCTCTCTCTCTCTCGACGGACGCGGGCGGCCGCGTGCGTTTTGCTTTGCCCTTGCTCGGCAAAGGGCGGCATCGATCCGGTGGCGAGCCAATCGAGCGCGGGGCGCGTCAGCGCATGCGCATTGGCAAAATGGCTTGAGCTCCAGTTCACGCCGGCCGCGACAGGGCCGCCCGGCCGGCTGTACGTGGCGCAGTGTGCATGGCCGCGGAGGCCGTCCGAGGACGGCGCTGTTTGGTCGGCCGGCCGGCAATGCCTGCCACGCTGGCTCCGCTGCAGGAATTTAAGGGAGGCAGGCTGGGCCCGCAGCCGGCGCAGGCCGCAGAGCCAGGGCAGAGCGCGGCTGCGGCTGCGCCTGCGCCGGACGGGACGGGAGCCAGAGCCATGCATGCACGCAGGTTTCGCGCGGCGGGGGATTGGCTCGGCAGTGGCCAGTGGGCAGTGGGCACGGGCGCGCCCGCGTGGGCTCGGCGCTGCGAACCGTGGCAGCCACCGCGCGCCAATAGGCCGTCAACGCCAACTATTTTGACGAAGATCGAGAGGAAAAAAAGAGGTTGTCCTCTCTAGTAGGTTTTTGTCCTTTGCTTGGACCAGTGGCGGAACCATGTACTCCCTCTGTCTCCATGGATTTTGTCGTTCGAAAACCGTATCCCCCTCACAGACACGCTTTTCGGGCGACATACTGCATGGGACGGAGGAGGTAGGTAGTATTCTTAATGAAAAATTAAGACATTATGATAAAAATAATGGGTGAACCAACGACTTCATATGATATTTAAAGGGTATAAAATTTTTTACTGTATTTTCTTTGAGACCGGGTTGTGTCTATTTTTCATTAAGGGGAAGAAAAAGTCAAATACATAATCCGACCATAAGGACGAGACCAAGGCGAGCAGCCTTAGATCACGCCAGAGAGGCACCTACAAACTATTGAATTTTAAATAAAATAGTTACATGTTGCCTGAATTTTGCGACCAAACGAGTAGCGGCGTTACTCAGGCAGCGCTACCGGCACGGAGTTTCAGGTGTTTCCTAGCATGGAACGAAACCTGCATAGCCTCCTACTTGTATGGCGTGAAAGGTAGTTAGTACCGTCTCGAACTCATCAAAGGAGGTTTCATCCGGGACCTCCGTCTCCATCTCGAAGCCAAGCTTTTTCATCATGACTTTACGAGCCTACACCTCCGGTTTAGCAGCCCTGAAAATGCTCTCCGTAGCTAGTGCGTGCTCCTCTTGATAGCGAAGTCCTCGTCGTCGTTGTTCGAGGCACGGGCGGTGCTCAGGCATGGTGTGGATATGAGTGGCTGTTGGCGCGACGTCCGAAAGGAGGCGATAAAATCTTGAACCGGCACGACAACAGGCATGGCGACGCCGTCGTGGGTGGCATGATCCACCTAAACCAAGTCGGTAGTCAGGTGATCAGGCTCCACGGCACGGGCCATGGCCCTCCTGGATCACGACCCTCTTGGATCTTAACCGTACTTAGCTCATATTTGTTTTCATCAGACCACCTGATTATATACAATCAAATTCATAAGCGTGAAAAATGGTGCTACTGTAAATTTATAATTAGTCAAACTTTCAAAAGTTTAATATTATTGAAGATAGACAAAAGTGTAAATATTTACAACACAAAAAATCTATGTTATGAAGTTTATTTTATAATGATCAAATGGCACTTATTTGGTATCATAAATAAATATTATTTTACAAAGTTCATCAAACTCAAAAAAGACTATACAAGCTTGGGACTATGCTACAATTCGATCCTACGGAAGGAGTAGGTTATAAAAACTCCGCCTTATGACAACCTTATTATAATTATAAACACTAGATTAGATTATATAAGCTTCCTTAGTTCCGATTTATTTCTTAACAGCATAAGCCCAACAATTGAAATACGAATCTAATTTTATAATTCCATATGATAAATATAGCAAACTAGGCATAGCTTAGTTACATCACCTCCAACAGTTTCACATCTTAGAATAGAAAAAACCTTCTCCAATAGTTCCCCAGTTCCCCATTCCAAGTTGTCATTAATTCTAAGTTGAGAAAAAGAGCCTCCGCGTGCGCATATATGCGCGCTCGACTCCGCGTGCATCCATTCGTATTAGAAGAGGTGGAAGGGTATAAAATAATTTTATTTTTTTCTCAGGGTTTCTGATATAAGTTTTCAAGAGATGGAAGGGTATAAATATAATTTTGTTTCTCTCTTAGGATTCATGATGTAAGTTAGATCTAGGTGTAGCAAGTGAATTATGCTAAACTATTAGAGATGAGCTCTTTTTTTTTACTTCGTATATCTTTTTTAGGAGATGGCAAAACACAAAATTTATACCAAATAAAATATAGAAAACTATTTAGAGATGCTCTTAGTTAGGTTTCTTGTGTGGAACCTATCCATCCGGATTTAAATCTTCGAGACTTGGTATGGGTGCTTGTATTTTCTCGATTTATTCCTGCGGTGGTGGGTGACATCCTCGTTAATAACGAGATGGCTATGTGATGACTTCGTCAATCTCAAGATCTATCGACGCAATCTTACGGAGGTGCTCATAGTGATAAGGTTTGCTTTTGCGTGTATTTATAAGGATAAATGTGCGTGTGTTGTGAGTGTTGTATTGCATAATTAAAAAAACGATAACTCATCCAATAGATTTCGTGTACCCTCCTTTTCCAGGAAAGACAAATTATTGATCGATAGTCGTCATCTCCAAGTTTCTTGAAATTAAAAGCCATCCAACCAAGTTCACATTTAAAAAATATAGGCCTGCATATACAGAAGTGTATGCTGACATGACAGAATGGGGGACCAATCTATGCATGAACATTTCTCAACTACTACTTAGGATTCATATTCTTGTTCGATCTCCGATTAAGTACCCTCAAGGTTATGCTGATGAATGAATGGCTTTCAAAAAAGATCACGGAACACACAACCAAGCAGCTATAGCAAGATGACATGAAAAATCAGACATTTTAAACGGGGCTGACATACCCAACAAAGCAGGCAGGATATGTGTACTGTAATTACACAATATCCGGTGGTAAAAAGCTGGCCCTATCGCTAGCTCCCAGCAGTAAAATCGGAGAATTTCATGTCCGTCAAGCGAGCTACGCGTCGGGAATTCGTGACCGTGCTGCCTGCCCATGGAGTCCATTCGCCGTGCCGTTGTATGGAAGCTCTGCCGGCCGGCCTGATCCACCAGTATCCCCGTAGCTGACGCTTGCCCAGATCGTCGCTCGGGTGCTGTGGACCGCCTGCTGGCCTTGGGGGCCGCCGGGGTCCAGTAACTTTGTTCGCCCGATCGATGCGGTGCGGGGCGATGGCGAACGACAGATGGATGGGACGGACGGAACGGATGCTGATGAGGCACTGTTCCTCCGAGCCCCGTGGCCCGGCCACGTCGCGGGCGCGCCACACAAAGGACGGCACCGAATCCTGTTGACTTCCCACACCAGACGGCCCGGCGTCGCCCTTATAAGCCTTCCACCCCGCCCCCACCCCGACTCGATCTCCTGTCATCTTCCTTTCTTTCTAGCAGCTCGACCTCAGTTTTCGTTTCACACCCCCTGTAACTGGAGCGCAGCGCTACGAGCTCTACCTGCGGCAACAGCTGATAAGCTCGTGTTCGTGTAGCAGCAGCGAGACAAACCAGGCCTTTTTCCGCTCGCCCTTTCTTCCCCACGGGCGCGCGCGGGCACCGTCGTCGTCGTCGTCCCAAGCCCTGTCTGCAGCTTCGTCTACCTGCCGGTCGATCCAGACCAAGACCATCCATGGGGCGCGCGCCGTGCTGCGAGAAGAGCGGGCTGAAGAAGGGGCCGTGGACGCCCGAGGAGGACGAGAAGCTCATCGCCTACATCAAGAAGAACGGCCAGGGCAACTGGCGCACCCTCCCCAAGAATGCCGGTGAGCGACCTGACTCCGGTCGACGGAGCTCATCTCATCAATCATCATCATACGCAAAAATAGACATATCCATGCATATATATGCTCGCTCACCCCGATCCATCGATCGATCGATCCTTCTCATGGTCATGGCAGGGCTCGCGCGGTGCGGGAAGAGCTGCCGGCTTCGGTGGACCAACTACCTGAGGCCGGACATCAAGCGCGGCCGCTTCTCCTTCGAGGAGGAAGAGACCATCATCCAGCTCCACAGCATCCTCGGCAACAAGTAAGCACAGTAGACGAACTGTTTCTTTTCTCCTCGCATCGACAGCTAGCTGGCCTAGCCTGGCTTGTGTGTGTAGCTTCGTTCGCTGTTTTTGCTCTACTTCTACTACTAGTAGCAGAGCAGCAGCGAAGCGCAGTACGGTTTCTGATGCGTGATTGGCTACACTACTGGTGGTTAGGTGGTCAGCGATCGCGGCGCGGCTGCCCGGGCGGACGGACAACGAGATCAAGAACTACTGGAACACGCACATCCGCAAGCGTCTCCTCCGCATGGGCATCGACCCCGTCACCCACGCGCCGCGCCTCGACCTCCTCGACCTCTCCGCGCTCCTCAAGCCGGCCGCCGCCACCGCCGCCGCGTACTACCCCACGCAGGCCGACCTCGACACGCTCCGCGCCTTGGAGCCGCTCGCCAACTACCCGGACCTCCTCCGCCTCGCCTCCACCCTGCTCTCCGGCCCGCCCGCGCCCGCGATCGCCGACCAGCACCAGCAGCTCCTACCGTGGATTCTGCAGGCGCAGATGGCGCAGCAGGCGGCCGCCGCCATGGCGCAGCAGGTGGCGCCGCCGCAGCCGCAGGCCGAGCAGTTCGTGCAGCATCAGCAGGCCGGAGGAGCCGCGTGCCAAATGCCGGACCTGATCCACATCAACTCGAACCCGACGGTGCAGCAGCAGCAGCAGCTCGCTGCGGCCGCGCAGCAGGAGCAGGACATGGCCGCGGCGGCGGCCTGCCACAGCGTGCAGCCGCCTACGGGCTACGAGCTCGACAGCCTGGATGTCCCGGCACTGATGATGCAGATGGTGCAGCAGACCGACGCGTCGAACCTGCAGCAGTGGAGCAGCACGGTGACAAGCAGCAGCAACAACAACAACAACAACAACAACAACGTCGGCTCCGACGTGTCCACACCGTCGTCCAGCCCGGTGGCGCGGTTGAATCACTCCACCTCCACCTCCACCGCCGCCACGACGTACGGCGGCGCGAGCGCGAGCAACGACGCCGCCGCCGCCGCTCTGTTCAACCTGCAGCTGTCTGAGCTCCTTGACGTGAGCGACTACATGTAACAACAACGACCACCCAAAAAAATCACAGGAGCACGGACCCGATCCGTGGAAACTAGGTCCAACACTTCATCACGTACCGCAAAGGGCAAACGAAAATCTATCTCAGGACTCAGGACGGACGGACGCATTTTTGTACAGGATTGTTGTTGCACCTCCTTCTTTATCCAACAGTTCGTTCATGATCGATGAGTGATTAATTACTGTTAGAAGCTTCCCACGAATTTCTACTGCTGTGATTAATTTTCGTCTTTTCAATTAGCTAGACACGACGTGTGGTGCGTGTCACGTGTCAGTGTGGGGAACCACGGCGAAGTGTCCTGGCATGATTGGCTGAGACGGCTGCTGTCACTCTCGCTCGCATCACGGCCTTGTCTCCAGCGAAGAAAATCAGGGTTGCTTTTCTTAGAATGCTAACCCATGCTTCGTCTCCTCCTGATTTCCCCTTATGTGATTGGGGACTGCATGGCGGGAATAGAAAACAATAATAAGGGACACCACCAGTAATTGTCAGGGTCACAGCTGATGGACGCATGATGATGTAGACAATGATTCTTAAATGGTTGAAAAAAACAGATCACTAGCTAACACGTACTAGTACTGGTATATATGGTGTGTGTGTGCTGCACAACTCAACATAATGATTGCTGCGTGCTGCCTGCCTGCTCCTGCCTCTCTGATGAGCGGCATACAATTGCTTGATGATCAGTTTGTTGATGAGACATATCATATACTAGTATATATACGCATGTTGTTGGACTGTTGTTGCATTTTCAAAGTCAAATAAATCTCTATTACAACACAGGAAGTTTAATAACAACATATGTAGAATATTGCACTTGATATAATTGCTTGCTTGGTCTACGCATGGTTACCAGAGGTAACGGATGAGACCCATGCATCGACTGTTTGACACGACTTACAAGCTTGCATGTGCCTCGCAAGCAAATTCGGAAATGAAAGAAGACTACCGAGAGAACAAGCAACGGATTCAGCGCTCATCCCTTGCTAAAGCGCATACGCGTTTTCTTACTCCTTGGTAGTTGTCATTTGAGGAAATGTTCAATAGTTCTTTTTTTCTTTTTTGTTGCTGACACCAAGTGTGCATCGACAGTGCCACAGTGCAACTGACCTTTGATCGATACTGGAGTAGATTATATTCATCGTCTCATGGACAGTATCTTCACAGGAGCTAGCAGGAGTCAACGCCTGCCTGTCTGCACGTAATCGTGCACATATAAACAGGCTTATTGTTAGCAGCGAATGAGAGTATGGTTCTTTATTTTGATCAAACCTACACGAATTCACGAAGAATATATGAAGCCGCCATGACCTCGTCGATCTCGAACTCAAAAGTGTGCATATATATGTGGGCTTTGAGCCTTTGACTTTTCTGCTAGAAGAAACTATATACATCATCATACTGACTTTGTCAATGGAGCAAATTATTAAGCACAAGGTCTACTAGCAATTAATAATACATAAAATCATGGTCCCAAGGAAAATACTAAAATTTTTATTAGGACTCTAATTGATCAGTACCCCTTTCTGAAAGCCAGTATTCCACATCAATGTGGGACGACCTTAGATATGTATTAGGCTCTGTGTGGATCTATAAGCACTAAAAATTAGCTAGCCAATAACTAATAGCTACTAAATTTCTACCAGAGGGTTATTGTTTGGATCCACCTGGTAATAGATGGTTGAATAGTGATTTGAAGGTACATATGAACTATTAGCACATATATATTAGCAACTCCAAACCTGCTGATGGAACTAATAGTTAGTAGTCCTCCAACCAATAATTAGCAGGTCTGTTTAGATCCACTATCATAATATATAACGTCTTAGAAACTAAATATAGCCACCAAATCTCCATAGTTTTATGTACAAAATTGGTGAGATGAGAGGCTGACACACCTAGGTCCAAGTCCCACATGTCGGCCTTACATTCAGTGGCAGATGCTAGGGCCTAGGGGAGACTAGCTTCTTTGATTGTTAATTAATTAGTTATCCAAAGCCAAGCTGAATCTTGAATTCTAATGGTAAAAGAACTGCTTATTTATTACAACTTCTGGTTATGAAGCCACAGTCCAGAATCCAAAGATGAAACAAGCGGGCACTAATATGAGTTTTTTTTTTCAAACAATATGATAATTATGTGGCCAATTGATTCGTCAATCGTGTATGTTTGTGTGTGAGTTAATAATTTGGCATATGTGTATATATGTTACTGGTTATGGTCGATCGTCACGTGTTTCGTAAATTAGAATATGTAGGTCAATTTGTTGGTACGGCAAAAGCTGTAACTTGGTACGGCAAAAGCTGTAACAAGAAGACAAAGTGCGATAAAAGTGGTAACTGATGTAGCGGTGAGGTACTACTAGCTTTGTTACATGAGAGAAGTAAAAAATGTGAAATGAGAGAAGTAAAAAAAAAAAAAAAAAAAAAAAAAAAAAAAAGAACTGACTTAGTTACCTTGATAGTATTATTACGCGTAAGCTGTGGGAGCTAGCGCAAGAAATCGGGTGCAAATTAACATGTGGATGGCATTGCTCCTACGGCCGGTCACGGTTGCTTAAAGCTGGACCGACCAAAGCGTACGTACATGCGTAGTACGCAGCTTGTACATCTATACTTGTCGACCGCTCGACGGGGACCGTCACGTCACTCACGTGTATAAAAGGATCGAGCAGCAGGGCGGGCCGGGGCACACGGTACGGTGCACACCCGAGCGACACCCGCCCGGTCGAGCGAGAACAAATCAGTGTTCCTCCATGGGATAGTATGTACTCGTGTCTCTATCTGTCGAACCAAAAACCAGCTATGGACGCGGCCGTTTCGTGCGGCGCCGGCGATGATGTCCGGTCGTGTGCGCCATCGATGCACACAGGGGTCGTCGCCGTCGCCATCTCCGTCGCCGTCGCGGTCTGTACTGGACGTACTAGGGGCCCGCGGCCCGCGCGCGAGCGTCGCGATCGCGATGGCGACATGCTCCATACATCCCCGCTCGCTCGCGCGGCTCCGTGTTCTCGGTGGCTTGCTGGCTGCTGGCCGCGCGCGATTTCGTCGCGTGGCGGGCTTGCTCGCGCGCGGCCGCCGCCCGGCGCGCCTCGGCGGGGACGCGTGGGCTGCCACCTCCGCGCGCGGGCGCGGGCGTCGCTGTCGCGTCGCCCCGGCCCCAATCATATATAGCCGGTGGACTCCAGACTTCACCCCCGCGGGTCGACACGGATAGATGGACGACGTACGGGGCGCCGGGACGTACGTCTCACACATATCTCCTCGTCGATCGCTCGGCCGGTTCGCCGCCCGCGGCGTCGCAGTTCGATCGTTCTGTGGGCGTTACAGGTGTTGGAATCGGCCAGGTGGTACTATATATACGGAATCACTACTACAGTACTGCTGCTCTTCCTCACCTTCCCCGCCGGCTGATGGCGACGGCGATCACGCGATCGGGCAAGGTGTGCGACGTTCAGCCAATCATGTAAAGGTATGTGACGCCCCTTTTTTGGCATGGAAACCAAGGCGCGGTACATACACGCGACACGTACTCGGAGAGGGGATTGGTCTTGATAGCGTACGTACAGTAGTGATCGAAGAGAGATACTACTACTCTGTCATTGAAAGGATAGGGCGGCCCGGCCGGCCGTAGACATAAGACATGCATGCATGCAAGAACACGGCAAAATCGCATTTATACCCATGCACCCGACCGATCGATGTATACGTGCATCACGCTACTGTAAGCATGACGGACGGCACGACGCCGCGGTGCGCCACGTACGCTGCTCCACGCCGTGTGTACAGTACGTACTATGTATCCAAGCGGTGGTTTTGACTGCGTACTCCTCCTACGCTGCAGCGCTCCGCCAGCTTTTCGCGACGAAAACCCTGCCGCCGAAACGCGCAGGCTCGGCTCTGATCGGGCAGACCATGGCCAGCGACCACGACACGCCCGCCCGCGCAGGCAGAGCAGATGGCACGGTCCCTGTCCGCGTTCCGCGACACGTTCCGAAAGCGAACTGAGACCCGCCGGCCGGCGACCCTGCAGTATAGCACCAGCTAAGCTAATGTGCAGTGCATAGTCGCCCGCCATACGTCGCTGTACGTTCCTCTGCTCCGCGCTGCGCGGTTTGACCTGCCGCCAGCTGGCCGGGGAGCAGTGCAGAGTAGAAACTGCCGAGTGCCGAGGCCAGCAGGCGCGGGCGCAGAGCAGGACGAGCGTCCAGCGGTGGGCGTCGCTCTCGACGGAGTAAATACGTACCACGGCTCCGTCGTCGGGTCTCGGTGGAACTCCGGTTTTGCGTTGGTGACTGCGTGTGCGACCGAGTAATGTAGTGCATGCCGGCCGCCGCCCCAGCCCCCAGACGGTGGCGATTTTGACCTGTGGGCCTGTGACCCATCCGCGCGACGCCGCCCGTTTCCATGGTTCCGCCGACCAAGAAAACGGCCGCAGGATGCGTGTGACTACTCGTCCGGTCGTCGTCGTCGTCGTCCCCAGTCTCACTGATCTCACCCGGAGGATCGGAGGCGGAAGCCACGCGGCCTCCCGACCTCGCTGTTCCGGGCCACCCGAATCCCGAGCCGAGAACCGGCCGGGACCGGGCCGGGCGGCGGGGCCACAACGCCCCCCAAAAGTTCTGTTTTGTCTACCAATCGATCGCGGCATCGCGTTCAAATATCCATCCTTTCGTCGCTTTTGTAACCGACCTACTAGTCTAGTCGATATGCTTGCAGCCTTGCAGGACAGCAGGCGGGAGGCTGCTGCTTGCGTGGTGAAGAAGCATTTCATGCACGAAGTTCACGCGAGGGCCTGTAGCAGTGGAATCATTGACCGATCGACGACGCGGCCACATTTTTACACATAGTAAGTAGCTAGGATGCCTGCTTCACTAACTAACAACTTTGGTACGTATAAAGGAAACATTTGATGGGTCTGTGCATAAAGTTATATATATATATATATATATATATATATATATATATATATATATATATATATATATATATATATATATATATACTATAAAAGGAGTATATAGCTCACAGTATGATGATCTAGTGTCACGTCGAAATTAAAAGGGAAAGCAGATCAATTGATTCTGAACTTATTCTATCCCTGGCGGCAGGGCCGTAAAGACAGCTGCTAGCCATACATGCCCGTGGAGATAACGCAGTGGCACGTGCGCACGGGAAGAATTGAACGCTAGTGTGTAGTACAGAAAACAACTTTTCGGTCTTTTGGGACACATCTGAATGAAAACTCTCTTCGAAGATATATATATATATTGATGATGATAACGACGAGAAACAAAGAACGCACGATATATATCAATCGCGCCCAACTTTGCGCTATGATGGAGTGTGGACCGCGCTGCCAAACGTACGTGGCCGCTATGTATGCCACTACTACACACGTTTGATTAATTCTCGTCTCATTTGTATCCCTCCACGAGGAGTGTGTCCATGGCTACGCCTTTTGTTACATGGTCTCCTTGCTCTTCTTGGAGATAGCTAGTTTTCTACTCCCTTCATCCTAAATTGTACATTCTTATTTTTTTGTAAGTCAAAATATCTTAAATTTGACTAAAATTATAGAGAAAATAGCAAATATTTATGAAGTCAAATAGATATATTATGAAAATATAATTATCAAAGAATCTAATGATACCTATTTAGTGTCATAAGTGTTTTTATTTTGTTATATAAATTTAGTCACACTTGAGAAGCTTTGATTCTCCAAAAAATTAGAATGATTTACAATTTTGGATAGAGAAAGTACTACTACAAGAAGAGACCTGTCTGGTTAATATGGTTAGTGGGAATCTTAGAAAAAAAGAGAGGGCGGTGATACGACGGTTTGCCTTTCTTTTTTTTTTTTTTTTTTTTTTTGGTCCTTTTTAAAGTGTGGTTTTGTAGCTCTTGGTGCGAACAGGTTTCCTTTCCGTCATGCCTTTTGATTTTGATACGCCTTTTTCTTGCCGCTCCTAAAAGGAGAAAGAGATTGGCACATAGCAGTAGAGTGTAGAGACCAAATAACATACTATTAAAAGAATGCATGAGTAGGACGACTAGCCAGCCGCTTTATTGAATTCCTAATCTCCTATCATATCAATGGTTCCCAAAATATCTACTATTAATGGCTAAATCTGGATACAGAGATCGTTGGGTACGGTGCTCATTTTCCATTATTAAGAATAATAGTAATGTAATCATAGTACGAAGGAACGAAGAAGAAGATTAGTCAGCAAATGGTCCTTTTGATTTTTGCTCTCTTTTATAGTACTGTACTACTAGATAACTGATGAAAAACTCAGCTAACAGACCGTCGTCCAACAGACCGTCGTCCAAAGCTAGTTCAAGCAAGCCACGCACTGGGAAACATTCCAAACACCTGGAGGGGAAAAAAAAGCTGTTTCACACGTGCGGAATTATGATTTTGTGGCTGTAAGAAGCAGGGTAGGCACTACTCAAATTTTCAACCAAAACGAAAGTCAACTTTTTACTCAAAAATTCAGAAGTTTGCAGTACGAATTTCACACTTGCAACCCGATAGTATAATTCGGACTTCCAGCTCAGAGCTTTCACACTTTTGCATCTCATTTTCATCTTAGAGTATGTAGAAAAAGTCTACTCGAATCAATAATTTTCAATACCTTTCCGCCTCACCATGGTCAATGTATGTATCATATATGACACAATGTCTGCTAGTGCTTGTCCTACCGGGTGCTCCGAAGTCCCAATTACTCTCTCCATCCCAAAGAAAAAGAAAATATTAGGATAAGACAAACTTTGAATTTTAAATAAATAATATCAATATTTATGTCTTTAAATAGATTTAGAGTAAAGATATATCCCATAATTAACACTACAAGAAATCTGGGCTTCTATGACGACTGCCAGATGACAAAGCACCTATCTGTCATAGAGAAAGACTGTTTATGACGACTGTTCACAGGATGACAACAAGCATTTACGACCAAACCGTATCATTGTCATAAACATTGTCACAAATATACCTTGCGAGGGGCTTTGTGACGATAGATCGATGACAACTACTGCTCGTCATAAAATATAAAACTATTATAATTTAAAAAATATTATGTTATCCTACGTGGCTATTCTCTTAGTACATGTCACCTTAGTCCACGTTAGCTCTCAAAGAGAGGCTGGGCAAAAAAAATGGAAAATATAGGCAAAAGGTAAAAAAAAAAGAGAGTACATGTCACCTCAATATGGGCAAAAAAAACTGAAAAATAAAGAGGTACACATGGATCGAACCCATATAACAAGCGCTGTTTAATGTTTGTTGGAGTGTTCTATTGCTATTATTTATTTAAATGCGGAATGCAAATAAACAAAAATTAGACCAAACCTGCCACTTTTGTTTTGGAATTAAAAAAAAGCAAGCATGCCTTTGGGGCATACTCCACCGGCTGTTTAATAGGAGTGTTTAATTCTTTTTCTTCGTTCTTTGCTTAGAGAAAACTATTCCTCAACCGACTAAAAAAAAAGAAAAAAATTTGACGCCCATAGGAATCGAACTCTCCACCCCCGTGAACAAACCGAACGTTTTCACCTTTGGAACGCACCTGTCTTTGTGTCTATTACGGTGTTCAATTTGTAATGTACAAGCATGGATTCCTTACAGGATAACATGGAAGCAACCCGACCTAGACCCGTTCAGACTCGGTGTACTCACTGCAAGACAAACAGCGTCGCCGCCGCTGGCTGCGACGCAGATCCACGACGGCCGCCGGCTGCAGCGTCGTCGACGGCTACGGATCCATCCGCCGGCCACCTTCTATATTTGTCTCCTCGCCAGCCACCGGCTATAGGCTTTCTCCGCGCGCCGGCCGGCCGCCGCCGGCCCGGTTGTAGCTCGTCTCTCCACGCCGGACGCCGGACGCCGGGCGGCCGGCTGCAGCAGATCTCCACGGGGCCGCGCCGCTATCTGTAGGAACATTTTAGTTGGTTGGAACTTGTCTAGTTGGATGGAATTTATATTCCCGGTTGGATTATTTTGTATGCATGTTTTTCTTTGTTCTTTTGCATGGAGTTGGAAACGTGTATTCGGAATGTGCTTTTTGTATGGGCTGGAAACTTAATTATGGCTGGAATGTTATTATAATATAATTGTATAATTGGTTGTGGCTATATTACGTGATATCTTTAATTGGATTGGCCCATAATTTTAATGTTGGGCTGAATAAATCAAAAAAATAAAAAAATAAAAATAATATTTAGATAAATTGGGCTCAGTCTAATTTATAGTTGGGCTGAAAAAAATATTTGGACCAATTGGGCTGATTGTAATTGAAAATAAAAATAAAAAAGCCCATGCTACATGGAAATTTGAATGTGAAGTGCCATGTCATTTGCCATATCATGCCATGTCATCATACACGTGGCATTATTTTGTTCAATTTGTTATGACGATTAAGTCTTGTCATTGGATCAATGACGGGGAAAGATATCGCCATCGTACCAATGACGAGATCCTCAAAGTGGTCACGAAGTCGTTTAGTGACCCACCTTACGTGACGACGGTCGGTTCATCACCGTAGGCCGACGGTGGATGGGAAGCGTGCTCGATCGTCATATTTCGATTGTCCGCGAAGCCCGGCTTCCTTGTAGTGTAATCCGATGATGTTTATTCGGTATTATAAAGTAAAGGTTCCTAGTTTCTATATAGTAGATTTGGTTAAATTTGACTTTGTTCTTTTGATATGTGAAAATTACATCGTTTTGATTGAGGATGGAGGGAGTATATATAGATTTGCTTCTGAGATGATAGATGATAGGTTGATGTGATTTCAACTATTGGTCAAACCGTCTTTCAGGGGTGCTCATGGTCATGGAGAGATCCTGTGTGCGCGTGTATTCGTAGAATGAATGTGTGTACATATGTTTGTACCGTAATTTTGTAAAAGATACGTTCTTTTGGGAATGGAGAGTATAGATTTGCCTAGACATGGCAGGTTGACCTGTTTTGAACTGGTGGGCAGATTTTTTTTTTTGCGATCGTGTTTTGCCACGTTTTTTATTAAGAGGAAGTAGAAAGTCAGACTATACAGAAGACAGTGTGGTAATCCATTGATTACCACAGCCTTCAACGACTCATAAGAGAAGAGCTTATATTACATAAAAGATTTTGCAACAGAAAGCAGCGCCTAGTATCATAGAAGTGGCAGCAATGACCGGAGCTTGGAGAAGTCTGCAGTCACCCAGTCCTTCGCCTCGTTGACAATTAGCTGGAGCTATATATGAGCATTCGGGCCGTCCGGCACGGCACGGCCCGGTTGAGCACGGCACGGTAGGGCCCGCGTGCCTACCGGGCCGTGTCTCTACAGTACACCGTGCCGAGGCAAAGGCCCAGGCACGGCACGTGGACCGCCAATCGTGCCGTGCCAGCCCGTTGAGCCCGAGGCCCATACCATTACTCGGGCGGCACGGACCCGGTTACTAAAAACCCCTGGTTCAATACAGTTTTTTACAAACTATACAACAGCCACAATTTCACATAAACATCACAAACATAGAAAATACAACAGCCACAATAGTAATTTGATACCAAGTTCAGAGAAGTATCACACAGAAACATCACACAGAGAAAGATGATAGCCAAAGATGTATAAAATTTGAGCTTTTGTGCAATGCCGCCTCATTAAAAACCTTTCTCGGTAAAACTCACACCTCGTGAGATTAAACCATAGAAAGGAAAAGAGTACGACTAGCTCATTATGAAATTAAAGGTTCAATTGTTCAGTGTCTTTACAAATGTAACACCCGTGTTTTTGCATCATTTTAAAATTCACTAAAAATTTGAACTTTTAGAATTTACAACAAATTAAAACTTGATTAGTTTATTTTCTACCAAAACCGTATTTAAAAATCTTTTCTAAAACCCTTGCATTAAAATTCACCATATGCATTTTAATCTCGTGACATGATTGTCTGATTGATTACCTTGAATAATTGTATTGGATGATTGCTTGCTTGCTCGATCGTTTGCTTTCTAGAATTTATTTGGCACCAACTAATCCCTCCATGATCCCTTCCCAAATTCCTTGGCAATTTCCTCCAAATAAATCCCTTGAATATTTCCCTTGAAATATATCCTTGACCCTCCTTTGAATCTTCCATTTCGTTCCTTGATCATAATCATCCAAATATGTGCCTAGTATATTTTCTAGGAAATAGAAAAGCAATTCATAAAATGGAAATCGTTCTCGGGCTTGAGCTCCACTCCTCTTCCCTCTAGCCCGTGGGTGCGGCCTGCCTCCCTCCTCCCTCCAACAGCCCAGCAGGGCCACCTCCTCTCTTCCCTCCTCCTCTCACTTACAGGTGGGGCCGCCTTGTCATCATCGTCTTCTACCTGTAGACATCAACGCGATTACCGCGTCGAGGGTACGAAGCCGCGGCCGACGCCCCACCTCCACGCTTGAGAAAGAGCTCCGAGATATTTCCTCACCGAACCGCCTCTCTTCCTTGTCGTGGCTCGGAGCATCCTTACCCGTCGTCCAGCTCGGCTCGTCCTTATCTCCATTGCCAGCGGGCTCCAACGGTCGCGAAGATATTTCTGGCGAACCGACCTCCTGTGCTCAACCGACGTACTGTGCTCCACCGCCTTAGCCGCCTATAAAAAGGGGCCGGCGAGCTCGCCATTGAAGGCCACGAGAGCAAGCTCGGAAGCTCGGTGATAAGGACACGCCTTCGCTGTCCAAATATTTGCCCAATCTTTCACGGTGCAAGAATATGAATATCTGAATGCTTACTAAAAAAAATGCACAATAAAAATTCAGCTGATCTTATTTCCACATGAAGGATAACTGAGCAATTGTCGGATATTGAATAGTATGTGACAGTAGTTTGGACGAGTGCCGTAATGAACAGACCAGCAGCAATACTGATCACGTCAGTTCTAGCAAATAGATTAATTGATATTCTATTATCAGACTTCCAATAGAAACACCGTATAATAGCAATATCAATTATCCTCACACCCGACACAGGCACATGAATAGGCAGCCAGGTATTAATTTCCACGGAAAAGGAATATAATCAGATCAAGAATTATTCTAACATGATATCGAACACTAGTACCAGCACTGACACACCACCCAGATGTATCACGATAGATCAAATATCTCCAGTAGAAATATCAATGATGGATAGAAGAGATCAGCTTACACAAGATGTAATCCAAAACCCTAGATAACTTCTTCCACCCGTGGCCACGACGAACCACGATCAAAAGACGAGGAACTCCAAGATTCCAAGCGACGTACCCAAGCTGAAGCAGCTCGATCACGCACTCCAAACAAATCCACGAAGGATCCGGATCAATCACCCCAGCAGCTAGGGTCCTCGAGCGGCGGCTCGACAAAAGAAAACTCTTTCAAATAAAATTCAATCTAATCTAATTACAAGGCACGCTGGCCCTAGGAATAAAAGGCACGCAGGCCTGACTCCACCGAACCGGACTTTGGACCAAGTCTGACTTGCTACATGTGCATGACGCTAGAATTGGCCTGGACCAAAATTAGTGCACGGCACAATAACACGTACAGGAATAAAACAATATAATATTGCGGCAACATTGCTAATCACCATAATAAACAGTTGCCGAATGAAGTTGACGTATTCTGATTGAGTTGCCTTGTACCTCCACGTGCATGGTCTCTAAATAGACATATTTCCTTGCCTTCCCTTTTCTCCTCTTTTCCAAATAACAAAGCACCTCTAAAAAATATATTTGATGACTGGCCAGCAGTAGTAAATTTATCCATCATGTTCTCGCTATATTTTTTATTAAAAATAATGGCTCCAAATTTAATATCAGAGGGCTTTTAAAGTATTACCAGCTGCAATATTTAAAACAATGCTAGAATCTTTTGTATGAATATCTCGATTAGCCATGGGCTCATCATCCTCTCTTCCTTGAAACAAAGCTGTCCTCGGCTTTGATAAATTTTCACTTGCCTCTGGTAAAGATATCACAACATCCTCTGCCTTAAATACTTCAGTTTTAGAAACCAAGGTTTGAACATCTTGAGTGACATTAGTTGTATTATTTGAAGCATGGATAATCTCATCACTCTGCCCCTCATGAATCAATGTCATCCGTGGCTTTGAGTTAACAGGTTGACTTTGATTTTTCAGTGAGCTGCTATTCAAAACATTTGGATCAGGAAAGGATTCTTCTGACGCAAAAATAGTTAGGGAACTAACAACCACACTATCCACGTTATCTTTGGCACTTTGCAACAGAATAGTTCCTAGCTTTGATATTTCTTTGGATGACTCTTTTTGAGCACTAGTGATTAATGGAACATCAGGGACACTAGCAATAACTATTGGAGCAGTAACTACCTCATCATTCTCTCCCTCTTGAAGCAAAGCCGTCCTCGGCTTTGGACTAATTCGAAGCCTTTTTCTTCACTTTCACAGTAGCAAAAACTCCGGCCTTAATAGCACTATCGACAAAGGCTTGAGGACATGATGAACTCCTTTGTGCACAAATGAATAATTATTGGAACGACCACCATGTGTAGCATCAAGATCAAACCGCCATGGTCTAACCCAATAACAAATGGCAAGCACTCATCGGCGCAATATCACAAATCAACCGCATCAACATAATTTCCAATAGAAAATTTAACTCGTGCCTTATGAGTAATTTTCGGTGTGCCACTTTGATTCATCCATTGCATATAACGTGGCATTGGAAGCCTCCATGTAGACAAAGATAATGCATTCACCAAATCTGAACTAATAGCATTAGTGAAACTACCACCATCAATAATCAATTTGCATACCTTGTCTTGAATTTTACACTCAGCCTGAAATATATTGGACCGCTGCCCTTTGACAAGAACAACAGTACCATCACTTTGTACTTCTCGAGCCATCATAGATAAACCATTTGGTGCATCATCAATTTCAACAGTTTTAAGTGTACCACAAGAAGAAGAATCACTGGCATGCAGCCCAGAAACTAAAGATAGAGCAGCACTGTTGAACATGTCATCACACAGCTGAAAATCTGTCCCTTGGACAATTAACTCCTCTTTAGGTTCTGTTGTATTTTCTTTGTTGTTTTCCGGAATATGAGGAACAATGTCGAGTAGCATGAGCACAGCGCTTCTTTGGCTGCTTGGCAAAAGAAACAGCCGAGGAAATATTAGCATCCAACTTTTGAAAAGGCACCATGCACTTCTGATCGCCTACAGCCGGAACTTCTTTTGGTGCCATGCACTTTGTTTCATCCCATAATTATTCGACTAGTAGCTTTCTTGGATGGAGAAGAACTAATTCCAGCATGCATAGACCTGCTATATGAAACTCCAGAACCAAACTTCTTGTAAGAATTATCAAGAACTTGCTGGTTAGAAGGAGGAACATACTCATCTGCGATAATAGAATCCGCCCGGGAGGAGCGAACAACGGCTTGGTGTTTAGAGATTTTTTGGCACCAACATCATCTATCTTCGCTTCGGCTTAGGAGGAGGATCAAATCGGTGCTGCAACACGCCTTTCATATGAGTCCATGTCCTACAAGGCTCTTCACCTCTCATGATGTGTCCTTTATTTAAGTCCCGCCACCATATCAAAAGATTATTAGAAAATGTCTTCTTTGCAAAGAACAATTGCATGTGTGACGCAAGTCCACGACCCATAAGAACTTCTCCATGGCATCTTCCCAAGTATAGTAAAGATAACCAAAGGATACTGTATAAAGTGTTGGCACACACTTGATGTCCTTGTTAGCAAGAGTATAATTAGCCATTCAATAAAATCAGATGTACCGTGAGCAACCCGTAAGGCGATACCACCACGATAAGGACACGCCTTCGCTGTCCAAATATTTGCCCAATCTTTCACGGTGCAAGAATATGAATATCTGAATGCTTACTAAAAAAAATGCACAATAAAAATTCAGCTGATCTTATTTCCACATGAAGGATAAGCGAGCAATTGTCGGATATTGAATAGTATGTGACAAGTAGTTTGACGAGTGCCGTAATGAACAGACCAGCAGCAATACTGATCACGTCAGTTCTAGCAAATAGATTAATTGATATTCTATTATCAGACTTCCAATAGAAACACCGTATAATAGCAATATCAATTATCCTCACACCCGACACAGGCACATGAATAGGCAGCCAGGTATTAATTTCCACGGAAAAGGAATATAATCAGATCAAGAATTATTCTAACATGATATCGAACACTAGTACCAGCACTGACACACCACCCAGATGTATCACGATAGATCAAATATCTCCAGTAGAAATATCAATGATGGATAGAAGAGATCAGCTTACACAAGATGTAATCCAAAACCCTAGATAACTTCTTCCACCCGTGGCCCACGACGAACCACGATCAAAAAGGCGAGGAACTCCAAGATTCCAAGCGGCGTACCCAAAGCTGAAGCGGCTCGATCACGCACTCCACACAAATCCACGAAGGATCCGGATCAATCACCCCAGCAGCTAGGGTCCTCGAGCGGCGGCTCGACAAGAGAAAACTCTTTCAAATAAAATTCAATCTAATCTAATTACAAGGCACGCTGGCCCTAGGAATAAAAGGCACGCAGGCCTGACTCCACCGAACCGGACTTTGGACCAAGTCGACTTGCTACATGTGCATGACGCTAGAATTGGCCTGGACCAAAATTAGTGCACGGCACAATGACACGTACAGGAATAAAACAATATAATATTGCGGCAACATTGCTAATCACCATAATAAACAGTTGCCGAATGAAGTTGACGTATTCTGATTGAGTTGCCTTGTACCTCCACGTGCATGGTCTCTAAATAGACATATTTCCTTGCCTTCCCTTTTCTCCTCTTTTCCAAATAACAAAGCACCTCTAAAAAATATATTTGATGACATGCCAGCAGTAGTAAATTTATCCATCATGTTCTCGCTATATTTTTTTATTAAAAATAATGGCTCCAAATTTAATATCAGAGGGCTTTAAAGTATTACCAGCTGCAATATTTAAAACAATGCTAGAATCTTTTGTATGAATATCTTGATTAGCCATGGGCTCATCATCCTCTCTTCCTTGAAACAAAAGCTGTCCTCGGCTTTGATAAATTTTCACTTGCCTCCGGTAAAGATATCACAACATCCTACGCCTTAAATACTTCAGTTTTAGAAACCAAGGTTTGAACATCTTGAGTGACATTAGTTGTATTATTTGAAGCATGGATAATCTCATCACTCTGCCCCTCATGAATCAATGTCATCCGTGGCTTTGAGTTAACAGGTTGACTTTGATTTTTCAGTGAGCTGCTATTCAAAACATTTGGATCAGGAAAGGATTCTTCTGACGCAAAAATAGTTAGGGAACTAACAACCACACTATCCACATTATCTTTGGCACTTTGCAACAGAATAGTTCCTAGCTTTGATATTTCTTTGGATGACTCTTTTTGAGCACTAGTGATTAATGGAACATCGGGGACACTAGCAATAACTATTGGAGCAGTAACTACCTCATCGGTCTCGAGCTCCTCACTCCTCCTTTCGGCGTGCCTCGGTTGTGGTTGCCGTAGGGACGCGCAAGGGCGATGCCGAGGCTTTACCCATCGCGACCACGGCCGCCGCCCTCACCCTGCCCGTGTTCGCCACCACGGGAAACGCGCCCCGCGGCGCCGCCGTCCCGGAGCCCCTGCGCCGCCTTCGCGTCTGCCGGAGAGTGCCACCATGATCGCCGCTGCACTGCTCCGCCCCTCCCCGCCTGCCTACGCTTAGCGCCACGCCGCCACCGGGAGGCGCCGCCCTGCCAGTGCCGCGCGTCGCCCTTGCCACTTCGCCCGGAGTGAAAGCCACCACCGGCCCGGCGTCACGGCGCTCTTCCCTGGTCCCTTCCTTCCCTTCCTCTCTCTCCCTCCTGTACTCCTTTCTTACTCTGCCACGCCATGGAGCTCCGTCTCCCAGTCAACCACCGCTCCCAGCTCCCCGTGCTCCATCTCTTCCTTCCCTCCGTTCTATCTTTCTCTCCCACCCTTTCTTTTCTCTCTTTCTCTGTTCTCTGTACCGAACAGCAAGGATGAGCAGCAGGCAATGTCGACACCCTCCACTACCTTGGTGCAGCCAATAGGGCAGCGCCACGTCACCCCATGGGACCCACACGGCAGCAGCTCCACTCCCCTTCTCTTTCTACTTCCTAGACCCGGTCCACATAAAATAAAGGCACATGAGGAGGATGTCCACCGATCGGTGCATGAGTGCACGACCACAGTACCAGCAGGCAGCCCCCAGCACGATATAAAAATGCTACGTGCACTCGAGAACGTACACGGAGGAGGAAAGCCTATTTTCTCTTGCCCATAAAATTCCCAGAAAATTCCTAAATAAACTAGGTACACCCCAGATCTTACCCTATATCTTCCCACTCATTTCCATTATCCAATTTCCAGAAATAATTTCCAAAGTATATTCCCTATTCCTTTATTCCAATTAAACTTTGGAAATTCATATCTTCTTCATTCCAACTTTGATTCTAGAAATTTCACCACCAAAATTCTCCTAAAATCATACCCTAAATATCCATGAAATTATTTCTATTTTTGGTGCCCATTTAAATTCTAGTAATATTTGTTTGCTTCTCTTTCTATTATAACTAGTGCTAACCCGCTTTAATTAATATAAATGCTAACAGTAGTAGTAGCTAGCCCCGTATGTACACACATACATGGTAAGTCCTGTATATACAATTAGACATACAAGGGCATATACCTATGTATGGCTAACCTTACCCTCCACCTCTTCATCCTAATCTAACCCTAGGCACATACATATGCATGTGCATATGTGTCGCTAACCCAACCCTATGCATACATGCATACGCACACGTGCCGCTAACCTTAGCCACCACCTGTTCATACCTAGCCTAAACCCTATGTGCGGGCATATAACTACATATGCCCGTACCTAACCACCTAAACCCTACCTTCATGTATATAATTACATATACGTGAACCCACCTAGCTAACCCCGCCAAACCCCAAATAAACCTATAGAAGTAGGCCAAGCCGTCTAAGATGACTTGGTCAGGTTCTCTCTCTTCAAGTTCACATAGTAATGATAGACTTAGGATAAACCCATCCACCACCTACAACCAACCCCCATTAGGATCCCTCTTCTTGTTTTGGTTTAATTATGCTTGTTGTGTATGCATTGTTCAGTTCTGCTCTCTTGTTTGTCAAGCGCTAGACCACGTAAAGTAGAAGACGTACAAGGACCCGATGGACCCCTGAAGCATGTCTACGTCAAGACCCGAAGGATTGCTACTACACCAAGACGAAGTACCGCTACACCAAGACACTGGAGACAGAAGCAAAGGAATCAAGAACCTTGGATATACCCATCAGCAAGCGGAGGCAAGTCCTAATTCCCACCTTTTCCCTCTACTTTACCATTCCTTCCACTATTTTCCCTCCACCATTATTTTGCTAGCTTTCGCCATCATTCCACCATACCCTATCCCTCCTAACCATTAAACTTAACCTATACTATTAATCTCCATTCTATGAATTAATAAGAAATTGTGATGAATTGTGAATCGGATATAATACTGTGATCTATAAAAAGGCTATGGTTACCCTAATGTGTTAAGAACTTGAGAATAATGAGTATGGGACTTTAAATGGTAAAATTAGACAACTTGACTTGAAACGGGTAGGGGTAATTCTACGTGCGTAGATTACTTGGCGGATATGTCTGCGAAGAATATCCTGCCGGAGATACCTGTTTTGGTCACCCCTAAGGACCGGTTCATAGCCTCTTATACTTCCGGGTGAGATATTCCGTACAGCCACATGCCTATATGGGTAGGCTAGATCTCACAACCCGTTAGGTTGAAGTATGTTTCCACTTAGGGGGCCGGTGTAGGAAAACGGTAGAGTAGGAGAAGGCATGGATGCTGTGTGATCTTCCATGGCCTGGTTGGACGTGGTTGCTATGTGATCCTCCACGTTAAGCCCTTGAGATTTTGGCCGTGTTCGAGCCCTTATATGTTTTGAGATTGGAGACATGGTGTCTCCCTTGTGATATGTGATGTGTGTTTCCAACCCCTGAGCGCCGTAGTGGATTCATATGGATATCTAAGGCCGCGTACTATCGGGTACGAGTTCTCGTTAGGCCTGTCTAAGCCATGACGATGGTGTCGGACTGCGTCTATCATGTGAGGAAATTTGTACAGCCTCTGCAGAGTTTTTCTTGAATCTATTCGAATAGCCACGTCCTTGGAATGGGCAGATGCCAGGATGAGACACTATAATTAGACTTCAACAACAATGATGCTCTGGTAAGATGTATTTATGATTTGGTAACCATAACTTAATTCGGGAACTGGTGAGGATGGCAAATACCCTACCAGGGCCCAACCTATAATTATAACTACTGCCTTTACCTTAACTTTTACCACTAACCCTTCCACATATAGCCTCCATCCACATTCCTCCCACCTAAAGTTAGGGCTTGCTAAGTACGTATGTACTCAATCCCCTTCTCCCTATGTTTTTAGGCAGGAAGCTGCAGGAGTATATCCGAGGATGAAGCCGTTCGAGAGCATGCACCAAGATGGAGCTACGCGAGGATAGGACACCGAAGGATACACGAAGATGGAGCCACACGACTACATGAAGAAGCTATGCTAGGACTACGATGCTCACGATATAGGATTACACTAGGGTTTTGTCCACACTCCAAGTTGCCTGTAGGAATGGAGCCATGATAGTATAGGACCGCTGTCTTAGAATCTAATGTACAATATAAGGCCAGTGGCCCAAGCTATGTAAACCCGAACCATGTATCATGTTTTCCTATTAGTAATAAAAGTATGGTTTTTTATATCAATCCTGTTTAATTGTGCGTGTCAGCTACTGATCCAGGGACTGACATATGATGCACAGTGGACCCTAAAATTAGGGGCCGACAACAAACCAGATACAGCCATGCGTGTCTCTAACTCTCACTCACTGTCTATCAGAACCACAAGCCACAAGTCACAAGTAGCAGTAGAACCTTCACCAGCTCAAGTAGCAGTTGAACCTTCACCAGCTTCAGCATCAAGCCACAAGTTCTTAAAATAGTCTTCATACTCCTTGTCCTCCACAGTATGCTGTCCCTTCACTTCGTCTTGCTCCCAGTCCTTGATGCAGGTCAACATCTCCACAGTGTCTGCGTTCAACCTCCGTCGCCGCTCCTCAATGATCCTGCCAGTAAGACTAAAGTAAGACTCCGAAAACGTAGTTGAGACTGGAACAGACATAATATCTCTAGCTAGTATAGACAGAACTGGATAGGTTAGTTTATGCTCATGCCACCAATTAAGGATATCAAAGTCATTATCATATACTGCAACATTGTCGCTGTCAAGGTAGACAGTGAGCTCAGATAGACCGGGGAGGAATGTAAGATGAGTTTGAAGTACCAGTAGAAGTAGATGATCCCGCAAAAATTTTGCCCTATGCCTGCTTCCTCTTACCTGTCGATCCGGATGGATGGGTTGTCCTAACAGGCCTAGCCTGCAAACAAACTTACATTCATACTTTTCATACAGTTTATGCAACTCAGATTTAACTTCAGCAAAAAAGTTAGTGTAACTAATATTGTTACACCGAGCAAGCAAGTCAAGCACATTTTGTAGACCTCTCAATTTAGCCTTTGGATCTAGAATAAATGCATAACAATATAACAAGGGTATATTCTTCCAGTACTTAAGAAATTTAGACTTTATTGGCTTGACAACAGCACCAAGAGTATTATCATGTTCATATTCATGCAGATGGCTAGCAATCTCAAGAATGTGATGCAGTACTAAAGGACTAGTGGGGTAATAAACACCAGAAAGTACACAAGTTGAATCATAGAACAGTTCAAAAAACTCTAATATTTTTCCAGCAATGAACCAATGCTGTGAATTTAGTAGTGGATGACCAATTTGAGTATTAATGAACATAGAAAATACAGCTTCATATGGCATAAGATGCTTTAGCATAAGATAGGTCGAGTTCCATCTAACATCCATATCTAAAGCAAATTTACGAGGCCTCATACCCTTAGCTATGCAAGTAGTCTTTAAATTATGCAATGCGTGTGTTAGACGAATTTAGAAAGTTAATTGCAGTCCTAAAAATATCTGTGTAAGGATTAAGCCTTTTCAAACCAGATTTAACAATCAAATTGATTATATGGCAAGCACAGCGCTGATGCACACAATGATATATTTTTTTAGTATGATCTAAAGGATCAACATCATAACCCAAGTAACCATCAAGCAAGGGAGCCAAAGTATCCATAGCAGTTGAATTAGCAGATGCATTATCAAGACTCACAGAAAAAACTTTGTTCTGCAGTCCCCAATCTTTAAGCACACCACAGATACGTTCAGCAATGTTAATACCACTATGTCTAACTTCAATCAATTTAAAACCAATCACAGCTTTCATAATTTCTCAATCATATGTAATATAGTGAGCAACAACCGAGATATAATCCTCCTTAGCATTTCCAGACCAAAGATCAGATGTCAAGCATACAGAAGACACACCAGACAAAATAGTTTTAAGTTTCAATTGTTTCTCATTGTAAAGCTTAGACAGATCTCTAGATGTCGTAAATCTAGATACTCGCTTATATCTAGGATTGTGAGCACGCTGAATGTATTCATCCTAGGCATCATTATCAGCAATTAACAAGGGAAGGTCTAATCTAGCAATCAAACGACAAAGCTACGCCCCTAGCAACATCGGGTTTGTATTCCCAATTCCTACATGATCCATCGGGGTTTAAAGCTATCCTACTTTGAACCATTTTAGCATGATCAGATTTTTTCAGGCATGATTTTTGGTGTCTAAGTAAATGTCCAGTTCCACCACTAGAATTAGCAGACAACCGTTTACTACAGAAATTGCAAACAGCAATAACACGCTCTTCACCATTAACTTTCTCTTTGACTTCGGAGAAGTCAGCCCAAAGCATTTAGATCGACGCGTACGTTTGGTGGTGGAGGATGCCAGAGATGCAGCCTCGCTAGGGCTAGTGGCATTAGCGGCAGCCGCCGCAGCCGATACCGATGCCGACTGTGATCCTGCTGCCCCATCGATGTCGATCGGAGCAGCTCCACTCCCACCGAACAAGAGAGCAGCGGCGTCTCCCATGTCGTCGACATCGTCAGGGAGCTGCCCTAATTCAACGAGCTCATCGTTGATGGTTTGAGGGTAGCGGACCCCATCGCCGTCGCCCGCCATGGCCAGCCCACCCCTTCTTTTTCACCTCTCGGCCCCGTTCCTCAACGACTCCGGCGGCACCAGCTCATCGCCGGCGACCTACACCAAAGACATAGCCATCGTGTTAGAGGTTAGCTGGTTAGGGTTCAAGGGGATGCGAGATCTAGGGTTAGGGTTACACGTACCTGCACGGAGGCGGAGCCCGGCGCCGGAGAGGCAGAGAAGAACACGAGCGTCGGCAAGGCAGCAACAGGCAACAGCAACTCCCCGACAGACGGCGACAAACGAGAACTATAAAGAGGTGGCGGGAGGAAGAAGATAGACCGAAAGAGGAGAAAGACGAGAGGAGGAGTCCAAGATCCGGCGGTCGAGGCGCTGCCGGAGACGGTGCGGAAGTCGCCGGAGAGGAGCAGGACGACGGCGGTGGCCAGAGCGAGTTCGTCGAGGGGGTCTGCATGAGACCGAGAGAGAGGAGAGCGGGGCCGCGGGGGGGAGGGGAATGGCTCTAGGGTTTGAATGGGGTGCCGCGCCGTGCGGGGTTTTTATACCCCCGCCGCTCGCGGGCCGTTATCGGGCCTCCCGTTGCCAATCGTGTCGCGTGCCGTGCCGCCCGGGCGGGCCGCGGGCGTCGCCCAAGCACGGACGTGACCTTGCCGTGCCGTGCACGCCCTGTGAGCCACCGTGCCGGGCCGTTCTTGGGCCGGGCCGAAAACCAGGCTCCGTGCCGTGCTTTCGGGACCCACGGGCTGCATGCTCAACTTTGGCTGGAGCACTATGCCGGTGAAGATGGCAGCCCACCAAATGTCCTCGTATTGCGTTCTTTCCATAGCGACCATCCCACCAAGAAAGCAAGGGAGTCAAAGCCTCTGCGGTTCGCCTTGGGGGCAGATATGTTTTGGAACTCTGAAAAAGTTATGGGCCATGCTTAAATGGATAAATAAATAAATGGAGGATTCCCTAAATGGAGAAACAGCTAGCACATGACGTGAAATGATAACGAGCCAGCCACATTTATTATATATAATAAGTGGACCGTGCCACCGTGGGCTGCTTGTTCTCCCAATGGAGGCCCAGAACTGATAAGCGTTCACTTCTTGGGGCTTGTTTCTCTTGGTCAAGTATGTTTTTTATCTTTCTCTCTAGGAATCCAGCACCAAAAGTGGGCTTCTAGATCAGGCCACGTAGACCGATAATAATAATCCATTAACCATTAGATCAAATGGTAGGGTTTATGTGTTTATAGTAGAGATGAGTGTGTGTGCGTGTTATGAGTGTCTGGGTTGTACTGTGTAATTCTCAAAAAAAAGATCAAATAAAAATAAATTTCGTTTCCAACATTTGGCATTCAAGCAAGCTATCATTTGCGCAATCAAACATCTCACAGTAACATATCTCTATTCAGCTGAGCAACCAAGCGAGTGCTCTTGCATGAAATGAGCCCGGTGTATGAGTCAGGCCAGCGGCGGAGCCAGAAAACAATTATAGGTAGGATAAATTGTAATGAGGAAATGAACCAGAAAGCACCATATTTTTTTTTTGATGAAACAGGAGGGGAGAAAGCACCATATTCACAATGCATCGCATTCATATACTATAATCATATAAAAATCATGGCAAAAACGTCCACACATATTATGACAAAAAGTAGACAAGAAACACATATTATGGGGAAAATAAAGTAGACAAGAAACACACAATGCCAGGTAGACCCTCATCTTCCTCGTGGACCTCCTCCTCTCCTCCTTCCATCGCAAGATTTGTTACAGTAGCTAGCTTAGCCTACTGCTCGCCGTCAGTGATACGTGTTGTGCGTGTGCAGCGGTGGGAGGCCGGAGGTAGGTGGCTGGGCTGGTCGGTTGGGGTGTGGCCGTGAGAGGGCAAGGGACTGCGGGGGTGGCCATGGCTGACGCGTGGCGACGAGCCAACGGCGGGCAACAACACAAGTGTGCGGCACCACGGTGGCTACTAGCTAGTCCGTTGGTGGCTGCAGGGATCCACCGGTTGGGCTAGGTATGGGTTGGGCTAAAAAAAGCAAAGAAAACGTCCGTTCTTCCTCCATGTTCCAGCATTGCCTTACCTACTTGGTGCTTGCTATTCGGCGGCTCGTTGCTTCAACGCTCCTCACTGCCGGTGTTAGGGAAGAAGGGAGGGTCCGGGGAACTGTATGAAGCAAGGTCACCGATAGCTGGGGCGGCCGCCCACCCTGCCCCTAGTCAGGTTGATCATTTATTTGAATTCTGAACCAACAACACTCAAAGAGAATCAATCTGTAAGGCGTTGCTAGTTGTGCTCCACGCCTAGCGTGTGCCCCTGCGTGAGTGGGAGCAATTCAGGCAAGGTCTCTAGGGCATATTTGGTTTCTAGGTTAATCTCACTAATACGAGTGAGCATCGCCTTGCCAACTGCTACAGACTAAAACTACTTTCTGGCCAGCAAGGGGAAAATTTGCTAGTACAAAATTAAAAAATGGCTTAAGATACCAAAGTATTGATCCTATCTAATTTTTCGTTCGGCAAGGTGAGACCAGCACTGACCACATAACCAAACACGACCCTAGTCTTTATACTTTTTTAAGGGGGCGAGAAGAGATAAATCTACTACAACACGACTCCTACAAAAGCAGGATGTCTTCAAAAGTCCATATCCCTCTCAAACCTCTATATACATTTAGTTATCACAGCGTTCCACTACATGCCTATCTTAGAATTCCCCTGTGTTGGAGCCCTCTCTTCCTCTCCACAGTGCTAGAATGCCACCGCCTCTCGATCCGACGCGCTTCTTTTTATGCGCTACGTGACTGCAACCTAGGCCTTGTTCAGTTCGCAAAAAACTTATATTTGAACTCATGTAGCACTTTCGTTTGATGCGCTACGTGACTGCAACCTAGGCCTTGTTCAGTTCGCAAAAAACTTGTATTCGAACTCATGTAGCACTTTCGTTTGTATTTGGCAAATATTGTCCAATCGTGTACCAACTAGGCTCAAAAGGTTCATCTCATGATTTACAACTAAACTGTGTAATTAGTTATTTTTTTACTTATATTTAGTGCTCCATACATGCGGGTAGAAATTGATGTGATGGAGAGAAAAATCTTTTTGCAACTTTTATTCCAACTGAACAAGGCCCTAAGTGGTTTGTGTGGAGTAACTGTTTAAAGCAAAAAGTCATGTCTTAGTCCAAGTTATAAATATGGGTAAATATGATACTCTAAGTAAATTTAAACAAAAAGCTTATCAACTATGAAGTTATATCTTAATAAATTTTATTATTTTGATATAAAACCTATCTTCATCTAACTTTATATATATATATTTGTCTTCTTCTAACTTTATATATACAATTTGTCTTCATCTAACTTCATATGCGAAATTTGAGTGATTATTAAATGTTGAATGTGGATTAGAGAGCTTATATATATTATTAAGAGTTGTTGAATATCTGCATTTTGCGTTTTGCCTCTGTTATTCTTTTTATTTATACTCCTTAATTGACGTCATCACGTAGGTAATTGTGTGTCCACCAAAGAAACGGCACATGGGCCCTCTTATACGTCATACGTGACGAGATGGCCATTCCAACTTCGCCGCACCAGCAAGTCGGCGTGCCGAGACCGGTCGTGTCGGCGCGGAGCCCTTTTCCGACGCAAGTTGGGCCTGCGCCTGCCCGAACCCAGAAGAGTCGCGCGCGCCTGGGATGGTTCCGACCTCCGTGCAATCGGGAATAAACCCTCGTTGATGCCCTCCGCTCCAAGAAAGAAATTCGAAAAGAAAAACGAAAAGAAAAACGAACAAAAAAGCACACGCAATTCCCCAATCAATAGGGAAAAACACAAAACAGGGATCTCCGCCTGGGCCGCCTACCCCGGGGAAGAGCGTCTCTCGCCACGCCGCCTCTAATTGTCTTCGCGGCTTCGCCATCGCCATCACCCCAAGGCTCGGTACGATTCGGCTGCGTGCCCGCGCGTCGGCAAGCACCGCAGCGCGCAGGCGGACCGTGCTGGGGTTTGGCGGGTAGGGGAGGGGGCGTCCTATGCTTTTCGGCGGTGGCTTGATCCTGTGAAGAAGGCGGCGGCGGCGGCAGCAGGCTTCTCCGATGCAACGGCTACTGGGGTTGGGCGAGAGGTGCGTCTCGATTTCTCCCTGTTCTTCCTTGTGTGCCCTGGTTCTCCTGTCCCCGGTCGGCGGAGAGCCGGAGGGAAGGGTGAATCGTCTGGGATTTCCGATTTTGTTAGGAACGGCTGCGTCTTCACTTAATTTTGATTACCATGTAACCCATGTGTGGTGTGCGGCCTTCTTGATTTGTTATAAGTTATATTGCTCTGGCAACCTGAACTTTAGTAGCTGTATTGCTACATTTTCATGTGAGCATACCAGAAGACTTGGGTTCGCGTGCACCCCACTTTACCTAATTCTGTGAGCACTGAGCAGCCATGACACTTTGAGTTTGAGACTGTTATCATCAATTTGTTCTTCTAATTTAGTTTTAGCTAGTCAATTCGTGCATGCATCTCCACACATTATGTGTGTGTAGATAGAGCTTTATGGTGGTCAGGATAATCAGTTTGGAAGTTGATGAGTACATTGTTGAAATTTACAAGAAAAAAATTCATATGCATGTCAATAAATGGCAAGTACTCTGGGTGTAAGTAGCAGTATGATCAGGCCAACAATAATCGTGTTCTAGTCACATTCGTTGTTGTTCACATATTTTTGTACAATAGTCTCACCTCATAAAATTAGCCATATAGCAAGTACCAGTCAAAGCTTGAAAACTTGCGGGTTGTTGACATTTTCAGTACCCATCTTTGAGCAGGCTAGTGGCAATCGGAACAAATAGGCGGGCAGCTACTTATTCCCATCCAAGCCACAGAAGTGGGTACTACACAGCAGTGAGGGACAATGGCTTGTCAACAAGGCGCAAGATTCCAGCCATCTTCTCTAGAATGTTCTCACATTACAAAGTCATTATCAGAAAGAACAGAGCTGAGGATCACAAGTGTAGAACCAGGATGTCAAGAGGCTACCACACACTCTCTGTGCCAGTAGCAAATTCATCTGTAACCCAGCAAGCGCAGTTGGCATGGAAGCAGCTTGGTCATACGTACGCATATAGAGGTCCACGGTTCCCACTGCTGAGCCGAGCAGCTTGTGCTGTAAGCCTGTCCTTTACGAGGTTCCATATCATCCCTGGGGTCATGGCTCTAGCTTTTGGCAAGATGGCACTTGCACCTCCTGTCCTGGCAGACTCACGACCCTTCATGCCAAGAATGGATGGCATCATCACAAAGGCACAAGATACTCGCCAGTTTCTGTCATCTCTTGTTTGGTCAATCTGGGAGGGCATCACTTTGCTTGTTAGAGCTGTGCATTTGGCATTCCTATTCTTTCCTGCAACTGCATTAGCTCCATTTGCTGACAAGTTTAGTGTTGCATTCAGAAGAAGGTGGCTTCGTCTTATGCGCCGGACCCTTGAAAAGGCTGGGCCAGCATTCATTAAGTGGGGCCAGTGGGCTGCAACACGCCCTGATCTTTTTCCAAGTGATCTCTGTGTTGAGCTTGCAAAGCTTCACAGTGCGGCTCCAGCACATGGCTTTGCCTACAGCAAGGCTGCCATTGAGAAGGCATTTGGCCGTGAGCTCTCTGAAATATTTGAGTCCTTCGAGGAGAACCCTGTAGCTTCTGGAAGCATTGCACAAATACATCGGGCCACACTAAAACATCAACATCCTGGAAAGCATGTTGCAGTTAAGGTGAGGCATCCTAATGTTGGAGAATCAATCAAGAGAGACTTCCTACTCATCAATCTTGTGGCAAAGGCTTCTAATGTTGTCCCTGGATTAAGCTGGCTGAGGCTGGATGAGAGTGTTCGCCAGTTCGCAGTATTCATGATGTCTCAGGTTGACCTTTCTAGGGAAGCTGCTCATTTGAGTCGTTTTATCTACAACTTCCGCAGATGGAGACATGTGTCTTTCCCGAAGCCCTTATATCCATTTGTGCATCCATCTGTCCTAGTGGAGACTTTTGAGAATGGAGAAAGTGTTTCTCGTTTTATGGATGAAATCGAAGGGAATGCTCGAATGAAGAAAGATCTTGCACACATTGGGACATATGCTTTCCTGAAGATGCTTCTGGTATGTGTGCATTTTCTTTTAAAAAATTCTATGATTCCTTCTCTTTTCCCTTAATGGTAGTGTTTGTGTCAGGTCATGTATGCTTGATATTGTGCACAATTTATTGATAAAGCTTGATATTGTGCACAATTTATTGATAAAGCATTCTCCCTGCTTCTGTAGGAGGACAATTTTATTCATGCAGATATGCACCCTGGGAACATTCTTGTCCGTTTAAATGAGAGCAAGCTTGCAAGGAGACGATTTTTCAGAGCTAAGCCCCATATTGTGTTTCTTGACGTGGGCATGACTGCTGAGCTCACACGATCTGACCGGGATAACTTACAACAGTTCTTCAAGGCGGTGGCTACTAGAGATGGTCGTACTGCTGCAAAGTGTACCCTTCAGTTATCAAAGAATCAGAGCTGTCCAAATCCAGTCGCCTTCACCGAGGTAAAGTACGAAGCTATGCTTTGGGAAAAATATCTGTAAACATGTAGGACCCATTTAAATCCAATATCTTTTTACATATGTGATGTTGCTGTTAATGATAATGATGTTGACGCTTGAATGCAACTAGCTTCTTTTTGCATATGCTACACATGTACTTTATTTATTGTTGTCCCTTTTGACTTGTATCTATCTTAAAATGTGTTGGCTCTCTTGATGCATATGGATATGCATATGCATATGCAGATACTATTCTGTTAGACCCAGGGTAGTTCATAATGATTTTTAATAATTATACCATGATAGTATAGGCAATAAAAATAGTATCTAAAAGTTGAATTTGTGGCTTTGGTTATACAAATGTGACTGATCACTAGAGTGATTGTTCCTTTAAGTATGCTGACACATGAATCTCTGGATATCCGGCGCTAGCTTTGTATGGTGCATCATGTACATCTTGTTCCTTTTCTGTTTGTTGGTTGTTTATTTTAATTCAGACTTTGGCCAGTACACTTTATTTGCTGACTGTTTCTTGTTATGCTGTACTATTGATGTGTAGTAATAATCATAGTGCAAATGTTTTTTCATTGAATGACAATTTTAATTTCATTTTTTATAGGAGCTCGACAAGACATTTACATTTTGGGGAACGCCTGAAGGGGATGTTTTTCATCCTGTTGAATGCATGCATGAATTGCTTGATACAGTTCGCCGCCACAAAGTCAACATTGATGGCAACATCTGTACTGTAATGGTTACCATTTTGGTCCTCGAGGTAAACATCTTTGGTAAAAGAATTGATGTGTTAAACATTTAATCTTAACTATTATGCTGTGGCACTGCACAGAAGGGATTCAACAGTATTTACTGAACAAAGGCTATAGACTTCTAGGATTTGCAGATTCAGGTTCCAGTTGTGAAAAAATTGTACAGTAATATAGCATGCACAATCTGATAGCTTAGCGACTCGTTGGCAGACATTAATTTTTTTGAATATCATTTACTTTAGTGAACTTCATTTTCAAATAATGAAAACAGTAGGGGAAACAATGGATACTTGCCGTGTTTGGTGAAATTGTGTTTGATTGCTTACATTGTGTTGCATGTAGTCACCTCCATGCTCTAGTATGGGTCTCATGTTGCTAATGGAGGTAGGGGAGCTGGGGAAGTGAGCCATCAGGTCAAGCAAATCCGCATTGCCTAATATGACTAATATTGCATTCGGCCTACTTTGAGTAAATGTGGAAGCTTACATAATAACTTTTGCGGGCAACCAAGCATGGGCAAACTGCATTGTACAAGCATGGACACCGGCTAATGCAGTCAACCAAACAAACCAGCTACTGATACCTTCGTTTATATGCTACTTCTTGCATACTAATTTGTTAGCCCATGCCCATGATTACCTCAGTTTACTTTATAGATGGATATACACAATATGCTTACATGATAATGTTTCTGTAGGCTCTTGTCTACAGTTTTGTATGATACACACAGTATTCTTATATGCTAATGTTTCTGCAGGGGTGGCAACGCAAGCTGGACCCAGGCTTTGATATCATGCAAACGTTGAAGACTTTACTACTAGAGAAGGATGTAAAGCAACCAATTGATTTTTTCTCATAAACAAATGATGTCAGGTAATGGTTCTTGTAAATATGCTTTTTTTTGTTTGAAATTTTTGACCCAAGAAATAAATTTATGGCAACAACCCTTTAGTACCAGGATGAAAATAATGCCATGGCCTCTTCTAGAAAAACCTATTGCTGCAGGGAATGACACCACAGCTGATCACACCAATTTTGTTTTTGTGTTATGATCCCTATGCATCAAACTTCCCTTCACATGATTCTACATTTTGAAGTTCCTCTGAAACAAAATTTTTAAAGTTGCATTATTCTGATTGTGGGTGATGACAAGGATGCCATCTTGTTTGCTTTGTTGCTAAAAGTCAAGGTTGGTTGTCAGAAGCTGGTCTTGTATGTATTTTTTTTGAAAGGTCACCGGGGGGATGAACTATCACCACCAGAATTTCATTACCACAGATTCCGGCAAAAGCCGGTAATGGTAGTTACAATGTTGGGTCATGAGCCCAGAGTTACAAAAAGCAAAAGGTGAGAGAGAGCACCAACAGCACCACAAAGGAAAAAGAAATAGCCATTACAAACCGCCAAACAAAGCCACATCCCTCAGAACAGAGACATGTCGATGGTTGTCAAACATTGTACCACCAGCAAGCAAAACTTCCGAAGTCTCGTATGTAGTTTTGCTGTGGCACAACATTACAAGAAGTCCGAGATACTTTGTGGTTTACTTCTAAGATTTGTTACATCCCAACAGCCTGTATCATATGCTTTCTGTACCATCTTTTGACACCCACCTGTACTTGGTGCCATCAAGCTAGTAGTTTCTTTCTTATGTTCTTTGTTAGTATAGCCATGATAAGTTGCAATTTGGTACGTTTGGATTCTGCAAACCCAAAATTCTGATCCATGTTGCTTCTCTCTTCAACAGATTGTTCTTGTGTATAGAAGCAGTGGAAGATGATGCCCTACCAATCAGATGGTGAAACATCTAATCTAACTCGAAGCAACCTGGCATTAGCTGAGCAAATATATCATGCGTTGTGTTCCTATCTCTCCTTTCTGATAGTAGAAGTAGCAGAAACTGTCTGCACTAGGTTTCGTTTTTGGCAACCTTGAGTATGAAAATTTTGCCCACCACGCAGGCGGATGCAGCCTGGTTTCTCTAAAGTTGTTCTGAAGTTCCTGTCCGGAAACTCTATGGAAGAGCAAACAATTGTATAACAGAGTAGTCTTTGAGGCCGAGACTTATGATCTGCACCGGCAAGCATCCCATCTGATGTAAATTTTGGATCCAGAGAAGAAAATGGCTAGGCTAAAGTTTTGGTTGCCCGTTTTGAGCGTCATGTGCGGGATGAGCCGTAATCAATGTAATCAATGTTGAATGGTTGGACCGGAGGACGGTACCATGCCGTTGCAGCTCGGCGGGCGCCCTGGCGGTCTGGCCTGGGCTTTCAGCATTGCCTTGACCTTCTGGACTGGGAATCTTGCAGAGCCGGCATGGCATGTCGAACAGCGTGTACGAGGTATAAGCAACACGTTTCGGGTTTCATGTCGAACAGTGCTTGCTGTATGTAGCGGTTTCGCCAATTACCGCGCTATGGCCTGTGGATGTCTTGAGTAGGTGGCTTCCCTAGGCTGGCTTACGACGTACTCCCTTCGTCCCATTGAGAACGTCGCCCGGGAAACGTGTTTGTGAGGGGGGCACGGTTTTCCAACGACAAATTCCATGGGACGGAGGGAGTATGGCGTATGGCGTCGAGCGTGAACCATCGAGGTTTCCCGGTGGAGTTAAGCCACCGATCTGGACGTTCGACAGGTGTATATCATCAGCTCATTGTCTGTGTATGTCGCAGTCGCACACTGCTGGACTCCCGGACCCCGGTTGCCGCCGTCGGCCAGGAAAGCTGGACCTGGCAAAAGGCAAACCCACATGCGCATCAGGACATGTGGGCCGTCCTCATCAACTAATAATAGTAGCTCGGTCGACCCTGGCATCAAGCAATGCTTGACGGACGGGACGGTCATGGCTGACCGCGCAGCATTCGAATTGCAGGTGCACTAGTCTGGCTGCTGTTCGTTCGTTCATGCACCGTACCAGTTTAGGATGGGAGAGATTCTTTTGGTACTCCAAATCATGCATAGGTACGTCCATGGCTACACGCCTAGTACACGCTAACGCTAGGGAGGGGTCACATGCTGTGTTCTTCGCTCCTTGGCGGCGTTCAGTGGGTTGTGGGGTGTGGCCGGTTTCGCCGTTCCTCACGAGTCACGAGCAACCAAGCAGGGCTCTGACGATTCAGACGTAGTAGGCCTACAGGGGGCGTAGTACTAGTAGGCACGAACTATAGTACAGTACTCATGCGTATCCCAACCGTATGCCATACATACTGTACTACACACACATGACATCCCCATGGACGGATGTGCCAGCCACTGCTGACAGTGCTGAGAGGAAAACATATGCCTATCATTGCTTACCTTGTCGTCAAATTTCGAGGAGCCCGGGCATCTCGGCCATCATTCTTGTCACCACCTTCAAGCTCAAGCTTTCGTCCGTTGTCGTCCCCACACCCGTCACACAACCCGGCCAAGCAAAATGGAGTAAATAAACGAAGCCTACTGCTCTACTAGTACCCCCTTAATCCAGGGGGGGAGGCCTTGCATTGCTTAATTATTCCCGTGGCGCTAGAGACAAGTGTTTGCTGCCCCTGGGCAAGGACTAAACAGAGCAGACCGCAGCTACCTGACAAACAGACACACATGCCATGCCCCTCCCGTCCATGGACTGCAACTGCAGCTCCTTGCATTGCAGTTGCAGCCTGGCCTGCGTACGCGATGGATAAGATACTGTAGGATAGAATATCGCAGTGTCCTGGTAAGGATATTTTTAATATATAAATCTCCAGACTGCAGGGCATTTGCACCTAATATGTCATTTTTGCGCGGCGATAAAAGACAGATGGTCCTTGACAGTTGACGTACTATTATACTCCCTCCCCCCATATTCCGAGCTCGCTAGTGTACTCAGCAAAAGGGGTCTGGGAGAGAAGCTGCAAAGTAGAAAGGGCCAGCTCAAGTCTCACAAAAAGAGGCAAATCCCCACATGGATTCGTGCTGGAACTACTGGTGCATCATGCGGCTGTTATTGGTATTGGTATGGTATCGATCGTCGTCGAAGTCCAAGCAACACCGACCTGGATGTGCCTGTGGCTGTCTCTGGCTTGGACGTATTCAAATGTCTCCGGTGCAAATGGCTTTTCTTGTTTCCAAGAAAAGATGAGAAAAGCGGCCATGGTTTTGGACGGTTTCGTGGGTGTACCGTGGTCCTTGGCGCCCTTGGTCCAGGTAAAAAAACCACACGACACACGAGCAAGAACAAGGAGGGAAAGGGCAAAATCCTCGAGCCACCGTGCAGGCCCTCTCTCTCTCTCTCTCTCGTACATCGGGTGAATGCACAGTACTAGCGAGCGCAGGCAAGTGGACAGCTTCTGCCGTCAGAGGGACCGAGCATGGCAGGCATGCTGACAAAGAGGCAGCCAAAGCCTGCAGCCCTTGCTGTTGCTGCCTTGCATGCGGGTCCTCTTCCGAGGCCGATTGCCCAGTGCAACGGAACGGGCAGGGCAATCACGATCACCAATCAAAGCTCCGGCGACCGGCGTCCGGCGGGCTGCTGGTGCTGGAGCCTGGAGAGAGAGAGAGGATGAAGATGAGCGACAGCGAAGCCCCGTGACGGACCGGTTCGTGCGTATGCGACGGGACGGGGCAGGGACAGGATACTACCGAGCAACGCCTGACGCATGGCACTGGCACCCGTTCGCTCGTTCGTTCACGTGAAGAGGTTGGTAGGGGCGACGACCGGGCCCAGCCGGCAAAAGGAGCTCCCTTTCCCAGTCTGCCTCGAGTCTGAACTGTGGACCTGTGACTCAGAGAGTGAGACCTACCCAGCCCCGGCTCCGCTGAAACTCTAAAGCAAATGGCCAAAGGCAGAGAAAGGTGGTTTAATTAGTAGTACGTTTATCTCAAACAGCCTAGCAGGATTTGGTGCTGCGATAATAATACGAAGTAATAAATAAATAAAGAGTTGTACGTAAAGCTCGTCGCTCGCTGCCTCAGTGTGTGCCTTTTGCAGTTGCAGCTGGAGCAGGGAATCAGGGGCTACTCGCCCCCCAGGCGCTCAGCACCACCCTACCTCTACCTGCCGCAACCGTCCTTTTCCTCCCTAATTATCAGATAGTAATACTGTACTGTACAGTGCTTCTACCACCGTCAGGCCGTCGTCGTGCTTTGACGCCACGATTCCCGGCTCTTGTGTCCCAGTGACAGTGAGCATTAGAAAACGCTAATTTCGTAGAATTCGCATGGGATTATAAAACGCAGTTCGGGCCTGACATGCAGTTCGACGAGCCAATGGTTTAGTAGCAGCCCAGCCAAGCGTCGACATCGTTGAGTGAGGTGAGGATAACATAATAGTAACAACACATTTTTTTTATCTCCGACACGGTGTAGTACTAGACATTTCGCTAGAGTACCCATTTCTTTAGTCGCGGATAGAAATGATGATTGCTGTACCTGGCTAAACATGGCCGCTGCTGCTGCCCTACCCCTGCTGTTTACTCCTGCTTTCCGATCCTGATTTGACCCAACTGTTTGCAGCATCGGATCATCATGGCACCAAGAAGACCCTATGCATATGGGGATGCTAGTACCACCAGGCCCGGATCGTCCGTCTCGCAACAGGGAGTCACGGAACAATCTGGCTACTCATTATTCTGCCGTGATGATGAAACTTAAATCCTGATTGGCGCTAGTATTTCCATTTGCATAAGCATGAGGGTGGCGCTAGTACATATCACTTGAGCTACTCATTACAACCTTCTCTAAGTACTTTCTCCAATAAAAAATAACCTTTTGAATTTGCCTAGTCAAATTCTTTTTTACTTTGGCCGGCAAATATACATGTAAAAGTGTAGTATTATTTAAATGAGAGAATTATACTATGAAAGTATTTATAATTATTCTAGTAATACTAATCTTGTTTTTCTAATTGACACAAAAAAATTTCATGGTCATTTAAGTTTAAAAGTTGACTTAAAACAGTCTAGATGGACTAAATATAAACGATTAGAGGAAGTAGTGTTTTGGATACAATACAATCCCAAGGGAGAAGCTATGGCAAATTCGAGTTAGAGTATTATTGGTTATGGGCTTGTTTGGTACAACTCAACTTCTCTAGTGAATTATTTTTTTTATTTTAGTTTCTTAAAGCAGCTTCACAAGTGAAGTTAAAGGCTTGTTTTCTAAAAATATTTGGTAAAACAGTTCCAAAGAAAGATAGGAGAGACTAGAGAGAGAGAGTTGGAAGAAGCTAACATTTGACCGAAGTCAGCAGGGGAAACCCTAGCCTATTTTTTTAATTTTTGGTTATTGCAGACCTGTTTAAATTCGCTTCCACAGGGAGTCGAACCCAGATCTGTTGGATGCTACTCAGGTGCTCTAACCACTAGGATAGAGCCCCTTTCGCTGGAAGAAGCTAACATTTGTAGCTTCAACTGAAAATTGTGTCGGATAGAGAAGCTAAAAAACATTTTATGCAGCTAGATCAAACACATTAAGTTTATTCACTCTGTTTACTTGTATGATCAGCCAGATTTATCGGCTATTTGAATAATATTTTTTTCTCGCATCAAACAAGTCAACTTATCTTATCCACCAACTTATATGACTAGCGGAACATACACTTAGTTTTAAGTCCTGAACTCGATAGGGATGAGTCAGGGTAGGAGTAGGATGTTCATATTCTTGATGTGTGTTTTAGCTACCTAGCACTCCTACCTGTGGTTGAAAAAAATAGAAAAGCTACGGTCGGCATAAAATTTCTTGTACTAGCTATACGCCGCTCTTTATACTTCTCGTTTGTTATACCCCCAGCCCCAAGCCCCTCTTCAAAGTCTCAAATCTCAAGGCCTCAACCGAGAGAGCTCGAGCAGACAGACATCCCCTCCCGGCTCCCGACCTCGCGGTTCGGCTTATATACAAACACCCGGTCCCCAAAGGCCACACACCCAGAGTCACTCCCACACTGCCACAGACCACTCCTTGGCTCTCTCGCCCACACCTGCCGCCACCACCTGGTCGACGTCGCCGGCGGCAATGTCGGCGCACCTCGCAGTCGCGCTGTTCCTCGCGTTAGCCGCCGCGTCGGCCCGCGGCTCCGACGTACCGTCGTTCCCGCTCTCGCAGGCGCAGTCCCCGTCCAACTCCACGTCCCCGTCCAACGCCTCCTCGCCGCCGTGCCACCTCGACCTCTCGGCGGAGCTCTTCGGCGGGGTGGCCGCGGCGTGCGGCGCCGGCGGGGGCCCGGGCTCGCTCGACCGCGGCCGGTGCTGCCCGGTGCTCGCGGCCTGGCTGTTCGCGGCGCACGCGCGCACCGCGCTGTCCGTGCCCCCGGCGCCCGCGCCCTCGGCGCTCGCCGGGGAGGAGGGGCTGGGCCCCGGCGATGACGGGCCCATGGTGCCGTACGACAACCAGAGGTGCGTCGACGCGCTGGGCGCCGCGCTGGAGAAGCGCGGGGTGGCGCTGCCCAGCCCCAACGCGACGTGCGACACCGTGCTCTGCTTCTGCGGCATCCGGCTCCACCAGATCGGCTCGCTCCGCTGCCCCGCCGCGTTCGCCGTCGGCGCCGCCGCCAAGAACGCCACGCCCACCGCCGCGGTGAAGGACCTGGAGAAGAGCTGCCGCAACGCCTCCTACGCCGGCTGCTCCCGATGCGTGCAGTCCCTGCAAAAGGTAAGCCTTTCTTGCTAGCTTTCTCTCCTAAAATAATGCCTCTGCTTTGGCTCGCCTTTTCCGTTCTTGTCTCTTTTGGTTTGGTTTCGCATTCCCTATAATAAACCTTTGAAATGTTTCTACTTTCTACACCATGGATATCTAGCTTTCTTGGATTCAAATCATTGATCGATTTCTATTCCTGCAAAGTAGTAGAAGAAAAACTTTTTGAACAATTTTGAAAATTTATTTCACATTTGCAGAGCAATAGTGCGGCGCTACAAGCGAAACCTTTTCTCTCCTTCTTTCCTTCTTTTGTTCGTAGCAAAAAGTGGCCATTTTGATGGCATCCCAGGAGATGAGATCCCCTTTCCCACAAAGGGTTCCACTTCCACTGCACTTTCTAACTGCATCATTGTCTCAACTTTCGAATTGATCTGCTTGTTCTTTAGCTGATCACCACTAATCATTTGCTACTTGATTGCCTCTCTCTGAAAGCCACCGTGGGAAAAGGGCAATCCCCAGTAAGTAGCTGTGCCCTCCAGCTAATCACTGGACCATTTCTTGAACGCACGTTTGTGGGGAGAAGAGAAACCATCCTAGTTGGACGACAGCCACAATGTGCAGTGTCTCTTTCAATTATGAATGCTCTAGCTGGTTAACCACCACTTGCAGCTCCGAATGCCGTGGATTTATATATTGATGAGCAGACCTTGTCCTCGACTTGCCTGTCCTGCATCCAGATTGGCATCGTACATATTAATCTATGAAGGACATGATTATGACGAACAGTCATCATGAATGGTTTCATTACCAATCATGCATTATCAAGCCTCAAACTTTTTGACATTGTTCACAAAAAAACTCCAGAGAACGTGTGTGCGTGCGCGGTAAGAAGAGGTTGTTGTGCATGGGGAGCATTTACTGAGAGGCCGAGCAAGCCAAATGCAACACTGAGTTCTGGAACAGAGCCCCACCAACTTTGCAACAAAACCTGCATCGCGAGAACGTCCCCCTGCATGAACCACATTAACTGCACTTGCTAACCTGCAGCTTCTTCGGTTGCAGCTGAAGGGGAACGTGAGCCGCGAGGTGTCCGGCGCCGGCGGCGACCGCGCGCGGCGGATGCTGGGGCGGGACTGCCAGCTGATGGGTCTCACGTGGCTGCTGGCCAAGAACAAGACGGCCTACATCCCCACCGTCTCCGCCGTCCTGCGCGCCATGCTCTACACCGCGCACCCGACGGAGTCCGGCAGCGGCAGCACGGCGCCGCGGTGCAGCCCCGACCAGGAGAACATGCCGCTGGCCGTGGACTCGCTGCAGTTCGAGCACGCCGCCAGCACGGGCTCTGCGGCTGCCTCTGCGACGCCGTGCGGCGGCGCGGCTGCGCTCCTCCTCGGCCTCGCGCTGAGCCTGATGATCGGCTGGTGGGATGCGTTCTTGTGAACCAAGAGATGGAGAGCGTGGTGGAAACTTTGTTGATACACGTATTTTGTAGTAGTTGTTAGTGCAGGGAGTAGCTTTTTTTGCATAGCTAGCTAGCGGTGATTTGGCAGATATGTCGGATTGACGGCATGGTTGTGAATGCGATCGGTGTTGCAGTTGCGAAGGGGATGTGTGGATGTGTCTGCTGACATCTCTAATTCTCTCTAATCTCGATGGTTTCTTCACTTCTCTTTTTGGGGTGAAGTAGTGCACCATTTGGATGAACTCCTGAATTCGTGCTTGAATGACAGAGAGAACCGTTTCCGGATACACTAGTAATTGATGGTTAATGGGATACCATATTGTAGTGGTGGTAGTGGAATGAAAAATTTAGGAGCTCTTTGGCAAGACTACTGGCTTTGATTTCATTGCTGTAGTGCTAGCAGTAGTCGATGACGATGAAGCTCCAAACCCTAGCTTCACCGGCTTCATCTCTATACTCTATAGTGCATTTTGGAAAGATAGTTTAACATCTCTGTAGTGCATTTTGGAAAGAGAGAAGAAGGCCTATGCATTTTTTTTTTTTTTTTTTTTTTTTGAATTGTGCCTATGCATTTTCATTACCGCTAGGAAGGAACCAATTTAGGTTTCAAATGAAATGAAGCATTGACATAGCGATATGAATCTGAACTGAAATGTGCCGGGTTTAAACGATGGATGAGCTGCCTGTTGACTCTACTGACTACTGGGCGTTCTGGCGTAGCAGCAGTTCACGAGGTGGTTGGCAATGTTGCGTGGTGGCGGCTGGCGCGCGTCGGAGTCCCAGCGTCGCCTTGTGCAGTGTACTTGCCCGGCCTCCGCTTCGATTTCCCAACTTTGCCAGACGCAGGTAACCGAAAGCCTGCAGTGATTCGGGAATCGGGAGCGGGAGGGAGCCAGAGCCACCACGGGCGCACGGCAGCCAGCAGGCCACAAGGTCCAAAGCCCAGTTCGTGCACACAGTCCACCACATTGCTTTGGTGCGGCCCGCTGCGACACACACATTTCCCAGGCCCACCGACGACACAAATAGGCCGAAGAAGAGCTAAAGATTACACTCGGCCCGCTTCAGATCTCAACCATGGCCCATAGCTCCTCATGGCCCACCCAAGGCCTTGTACACGGGCTCAAATACACCCTGGGCTACTTTGGATGGAAGGGGATGCTAACCACGTGAAACATGGGATAGGGGTGATGATATAGGAAATAGACCGGTTGGTAGCTAATCACGAATTTAATCGTGCTCCTAAAAATCATGAACATCTTTTTTTAAAAGCTGTATATTATGAAACCAAGGATCTAAATTTATTTTATAACTAATTATAATATATTCTTCAAAACAAGACCGCACATCGATATTAGAGAATTATTAAATTAATAAACTTTTTTTTCATGAAGAGAGAATTTTTTTTTAAACGGGTCAATGCTATAGAAAACAGTGTTCTGCCTTCACTACAAAGATGTTCTATATTCAGGACAATAATATTGTAGATTTTGAAGAACAAAATTACAGGTCCAGATGAAAGGCATTCCTTAATATTCATATCTAACATAAAAAAATAAAAAATGGAAAACATTCCATGCATATTGAGAACAAATAATTTATACCACTGAAAATCCCATGGATACTAGACAATCGACTTACATCATGGAACATCCAACGAGTAGTACACGAGCATCTTAAAATACACTATGGAACATCTCACGATTATCAAACTTCATTGTGGGACATTGAAGAAATGTGATATTAGTCAGTTCACACTGCAAACAATAAAATTTGTTGAGCACCGTTAGAAGTCACTAGAAAATCACAGTTATGTCTTCTAAGACACTGCACTAATTATTTTGACAAAAGAGAAGATGAGAAAATGTTATTTTTGCCTTTTATCTCCAACCGCCAGCAATGACCACCGGTGTCCTCCCCCCTCCGCCATTGGCTGATTGACTTCCACTCTGGTGCCGTCACTGAATACGGCAGGCGACTGTGAGCTCCATCACCTATGTTTGTCTTGTTCAAATAGTATTTTTCTCTCACATCAAATCAGTTGGCTTGTCTATTATTCAACAAATGCATGCTACTGCACATCAACATATATCGTGAAATGACCTTTGGTCCAGTGGTAGCTCAGTCCCATGGACCACCACCTATCATGGTTCAAATTTGGTGTACCAAATTTATTCTGTACTAGTAGAAAGGCGCGCTCCTGCGCGCACGTCGACGGAACAAGAAATTTATAGCTACTATGGATAGAAAATATATGTTTGGTCAAGGTTGCGAAGATGAAGTAAAAGTGGAACCCAACGCTGCTGTACAGATCAAGTATGAGAACTTAAACAGCTAAGCAAAAATACATATTCCACCAAAAACAAAATAGTTAGACAGTGAAACCAACCAAATGAATGCTAATTATCATTGTTACTCTAAACATCTGTACAGGGAGCACCAACCATTATCTCAGTGGAACAGATCAATGAAATTCACCTTGCATTTGATGGTCTTGCTGTTGGGAAAAAGCTACATTGGTAGTGTACCAGCCGTTAGAGACACCTGCTCTTTCACTGGTCGTCCTGTTTCAAAGATAGCAGTGAAACAAATTTAGTTGAGACTAATAAATTAATTAGACAATAATGAGTACCATGAAACAAATGTGGCGTGCAGCAAGAAAAACAATATGCATCCACTTGTACACATTTCCATATACCTTTGAATGAATAACCATTGTTATCTAAGCTTGAAGCTGGTTCCATGATTTTGTCGATATAGAATGATTGATGTATGGCATAGTTAGATAAGACACGAGATGTTTACAAATTGTAGGAGGTGACCACGAAAGCCCCTTCATCTTTTTAACTGATAATCAACTTCAATTCGAGACATAGGACTCCAAGAGTGAAGTAAACATAATCAGAACTTTTATATAGGTCGTGCACAACAGCAAAGTCTCAGCACCATTCAAGTATCTCAGTTGCATGGCTATCATTGGAAATTATTAATAGTTGGAAATTATATTAGTGTAACAATTTATAAACAACTAATCAGATCCTGTCTATATAATTTGTGGCAATAATATTCACGTTGTAAATTACTAAATATACATTGAAACATATTATAATTCCAGTTCTGAAAACATTAGCCTAGATAACAGTGAAACATTAGAAAACGTTTTTTGAGCTTTGGCTAGTTTAAACAGAGGAAAAATTGGTGCAGTGGTTAATACCTCAGGTGTCATCCATGTTTAGGTCCCTGTTTCAGAGCTTCAGTTGTCATAGCACCGCCTCCATCCCGAAAAAAAAAACAATTTTTAGAACCTGGAGAAATGAGCATGACATGATTCAGTGAAATATTTAGTTGCTTTATCTAAATGAACATCCATGACCACAATATGGGCAAAGAAATGAAAAAAAAAAATCCATGTCAACAAATATTTTTTCACAACTGCTGCTTGCAAATTACTGAGCTCCAATGAAAGAACTTAACAATTAAATCTCTATGGATAATGTTACAATCTTATCAAGTTTACAAGTCCATAACTAATTTAGTTAAGAATTGAAGAAGAAGGTACATGACCTCGAAATTCCAGTCCTCCTGGCTGGCAGCTCTTCATTTGATTGTTTGTTTTCCGAGACCCTGCATAGCTGTGGGAGCTAAAGGGCCTCTGTCGCTCCGTCGCCATGCCTCGCCCTCAATAGTGCTGTAACGAACAGCACCAGAAATCCTGGAAAATCACTTGAGGTAATCTACAAACATAAAAGAATAACAATAGGGGAAAGATATAAATCAATCCATACAGATGTCATTAAAATATGATCTCTTTTAGAAGCCTCAAATGTTATCTGAATATAAGGATGGCATCTTTACCAATTGAGCTAATTCAGCAAAATGCAATATCTCGAGTCATGAGCAGGCTTAAATGTGTAGGAACAATATAATAGCAACCTGTTACCTATAAGTATGTTAATCAATTGATATATCTGGCCGAGTAATTGTTTTCAACAACCAAATAGATTTGAGCTTAGGTAACACAAAATACAATACTGAAGGGGTAAAAAATCAGCATTCTGTTTTATAACTCAGTATATAATCGTTTATCATACTGTAAAAGCACCGTGCGATGAGATGTCATGCGAATTTATTAAGACCTCGAACGTCAAAGCAATCTATAAAGTTAACCTCGAATGTCAAAGCAATCCATAAAGTTAGATTAAGGTTAATTCATGATGCCAGAAATGACCAAAAATTATAACTAAGCATCATAGCAAAGATAAAGTTAACATTAAAACAGATAGCCAAAACTTTGTTTTGGTAAATAAAATGTCACATTTTTTTCATTGTATTTTTAACCCTGAGGTTATATGCAGAAATAAATCCTAAAAACTGCCAAGAAAACATTTTCAATTTGTTATTACAGATTAGCATACTAAACATGAGATGAAAAGGCCACCACAATCTTGAAAGGTCAACATTTCAGGGAAAAAGATGAGTCTGCATAAGCTAACTGATGGCTTGAGAAATAAGAATATAATATATAAACTCATTATTAAGTAACCATAGCAGTCCATTGAACATGTGTTTTAGGATTTGTTCACCACAATCTTGAAAGGTAAAATAAGGTCAACATTTCAGGGAAAAAGATGAGTCTGCATAAGCTAATTGATGGCTTGAGAAATAAGAATATAATATATAAACTCATTATTAAGTAACCATAGCAGTCCATTCAACATGTGTTTTAGGATTTGTTTTGCTCAAGAACTGATCAACAATATGTACACTGGGCAATTGTAGTAGCGGAAACATCACTTAGAGACAAGCTATACAGTGTTTTTTTTTTAATATGTAGAGCTATCAATCTATTGGCGAGTAACTGTACAGAGTACACTAAAACTTCACAGTAGAGGTATAAATGTACTGTTGAACTCTATAGAGTTCATTAAAAGAACCACATAGGAGAGGTAGAAGATTGAAAATGGTCATTGTTTAAGCAAATAAGAAGATGCAGTGTATAATATGTATGGGTCAGCAAGATAGCTAAGGTGCAGATAGGAGAATCCGCAGTCAAGCAGTGGCTAAAAGAAAAAAAACTTGGTTGGTCTGTAGGAACTACAAATAAGCAAGCAGAACATAGGAGAATTGACATGAAATATTTCATCACAGGATACAAGGTATATATTTGGGTGGATTAAATCGTCAAACCACGCAAAGTTAGTTTTTTTTACAGGAACCTAAAAGTAGCACATGCCATTGTTGCACAGGACAGAAAATGTGATGTTAGTCAAAGGCATGGAGAACCGTACATGAACAAACCGAATTTTCATCACCCTCCTGCCCCAACCCTTTTGTTCCAAAATGAGTAAAACTGACTCTAATTTTAAGGATCTCAACGTCAATCAATTGTTCTGTAACAACTTATTTTAAGACAGGAAACAATTGAACTAACTGTAACTCCACAACTGGCCAGTGAGAAGTATGGATAGGAGATTTGTTAAAAACGCTTTACCTTTTTCAAATGCAGAAGCGGTAGGCAACCTTTGTACCAGAAGAGTATGACATCCACGTTACTGCTATCTGGGAGGCAAGTTTCTGTGCTGGCATTCTTGTACAATCACCAAACACTTGGCTTAAATCTCTCATCCACCTCTAGTTTAGTAGCTCAGAACAACTGACACATGATTCGAGCATCATCATTTTGTAAAAAAGGGAAAATATAACAAATCTTACACCTTAGAGGTAAGAAAAATGGCCAGGTTGTTGTATGGGTACGAACTAAAAAATAGAAAGAATCTACATAATAAGAGTAGCCTCAGTAATAAAACTGCATTTCAGTGTTGGGTGCACTAACCATTTCAGTGGTTTTGAACTGAATGGTAATATAAAAAGGTGGACCAACCCCTGATATTAGGAGCCATTTATTTTTTGTACTCTATAAGAAGTGGGTGCAGATCAGAGAACAAACCAAGATAATTTATAGCTCTGTGTTGTTTATGATGAAGTTTTTTTTTTTTGGAGATGGTGTGTGTGTGTGTGTGGGTGGTGGGGGGTTGCATGAGAGCTGAGCCGCTGGGCGGAAGCGTTAAAGAGTTTCAAAAGAACCACAACAATGGTGTTCGTTCAATTACCTTATCAGTGTCCCTTGAATTCTTGTGTAAACCTTTGAGATGGAGGAAATGAAAACCTAGCAATTGATACATGAACATTAGGTTAGCAAGAATATAGATGTTCGATTCAGGAAGAGAATAAACTCTGATCATACAAGATGACTACCATACCAGAGGATAATAGGGCTGAGGCCTACAGAGAAGGCATTCAGGAAGTACTGTTTTTAGTCTATCATAATATCATATACAACTGCTGTTTATGAACTAATATTTTAGAAAATAGATGGAATTTTAGCACCAGATTCGTCTAATTAGGTGCCTGATCCTAAACCAGTCTAATACCTAGCATCCGTGGCACTGCAACACTGTTCTAGTACTATCAGAGCAGAGTTTTAGCACTTCCATTTGTCCACCAGAAAATTTAGAAGCCTAGGCTATCAGCACAGGCAAACTTCAGCAGATAAAACATATCCTGTACATTGTCTTGTACAATATATAAGTTCTATAAATCATTTAATTTGGAAATAAATACGTCATTAAATAGCTAGGTTAATAAACTGAATTTTCAGTAGTTGTAGATTTAAAACCTGCATCTATATGTATTTGAATCCTATCATCTAATAAAAAGGTTTGGCTAGAAACATAGAAGGGAAGATACAAAATTACAGAACCCACTGAAGCAGCACAACAAATCTTGTTTGGAGGTAGCCCAAATATATTATGTGGCAAGCCATTGAGCCAAGCCCCCAAAGAAGTACAGTATAGTAAACAACAATACAACTTTTGTCAGTTAAAATAACAGTAATCAAGCTGAGTATAGGTAAACGGATGTACCAGGCCTCTTACAGTTTTATTCCCAGCCAGCAAGCAATGAATGAATGGCAGCCCATGATGGTTAAAAACAAAGGATAAGGTCACATTGGAATATATTAGAGAAAATTGGAGCAGTTATGAAGGAAGGCAGAAAGAGAAGCCAATCTTCATGCACACTAATGCTTGCCATCTACAAAATTAGCATGTCAGGCATTGGCATTCATTAGAGTTATTGTACAGAACATTTCCTTCTAAGAATGATAAAACCGGCATTAGCTGGTATTAGTCAAGAAACTATGTTTTTGCACTCTAATGATTATAACAAAAAGCACTATGTTTTTGAACTCTAACGATTATAACAAAAAACACACAATGTAAGCTGCAAGGAAGAAAAAATCACACATAACAATACAGTACATATAAACAGGGGTTAAGTTAGCCTCGTTCACCTTGATCCAGCAGACCAAATCCAGTGGCATAGAGCTGCATAAATGGATACGTTCAGTACCAAGCTGTGACAGAACCGACCAATTTATACACGATCAAGTATGAACGTCCCTGTTGATCACGGTGGCACGCACATACCATCACGTATATAAACCTGGTAGTCTGCCGAGTGTCACGAATGACCTCGGTAAATCAACTTTACAACCAGAATCGTACTCGATTAAGCAAATACATATCATATACTCAGAGTTCGCAGCATAAGAGTTATTACAATAAGATAAAGAATAGTGAATAAAAGTTTAGTTTCAAATCAATTGACAATAAAACAAAGTTTAAAATGATTACCAAATCAAAACTTGAGTGATACTGCTAGCTTATGACATCCTTCGGTGAAGTATAGATGAGAAGCATATCTGGAATAGCCGTGCCCATCGGCTTTTAGTTAACACCTTCAGCAAACAAAGCAATTCACCTGCAACAGGGTGGGATAAAACCCTGAGTACTCAATTGTACTCCGCAAGACTTACCCGTCAGGGAGAAGAAACAAAAGACATCAAGGATCATGATAGGCTATATGTGTGGAGTTTGATGGCTAGCATCATTTGCAGAAAAGCTTACTAATGTATCCTTACTTTAGCCTTTTAATAGCAGAATTAAATATTGAGCTAATTAGGACTACATTCGCACCTTTCATATCATGCCATTTTAATCATAGCAATCATCACTTATAGTTGGGATATCAATCATAATCCTTCCATCATCATCAAATGTATTATTTCTTACTACGTCTCTGCGAAAAGGTATGAGTTTCTCACTATCCGGGAGAGACGGCGATTCGAATCGATTACACCAGCTGGGTAAAGCCCGTATCACACACTTTTGCAAGCCGGCCAAAGCCTGCTCAAGTCACTGCTCGCTCTATTCGAAAGATAGGCTTGATCACGCTATGCAAAACTCATGGTACTGCATCCTCACAAGTCGTGCCTGCTCAGCCCGTAGCCCGTAGTCACGCAGGGGTCTTGGACAAGTACCCCTTCCCCCTTCCGATCGTCCCAAGAATGCATAAGCGGTTCAAGAACTACCTCGAATAAGCTAACCCCGGTTTCACCGTCGAAAAACGAGTTATTCGGGCGGTTATGTGAAGGTACGTTCAATCTCACACCTAGATCCGAATCACGGCTCGGTCCTTAATCGACACGACGGAAATACCAAATTCCGTCCCGGTCTCCAATTTATTAACCATCATATGATTCAGGATAGCATACATATATCCCGTAGTGAGTAAGTAACCATCCTACATCTCGCGGGAGACAGAAATCACCCGACTTTCTACCGGTCTAAGCATGGCTAAGCATTTAAGGAGAACGCCCTACACATACTAGTGGGATAGTATCCGGAATTAGTCGTAGCTCAAGGTAATCATGCAACAACGGTTTCATTCAACTCCTATTTACTTAATGCACATTACACTAGACTTAAGGTGTAGTAAAACATTTATAAAACTGAGAGAGTAGGTCATGCTCCGGGGGCTTGCCTGTGTTGCGAGGGAAGGTTAGTTTTCACCGAAGGATCTGAAGTAGACTCGGCCTCAACACCTTCGGTAGATACATCTCTCGTTGGACCGGATCATCACGCACCTTCTCCAAAACTTGACCATTGCGATCCTTCTTGCTCACGTGCACTACATGTAATGAAATGATGCGTGCTCAACGCTATGCGTGACATGATGCATGATGAGATGATTTACTTGGATGATAATGACGTAAAAACTATGTAAGGTTCCATGTGTGCGCAGTTCTCTTTCTCCTCGATGATAACACTTTGTATTATCAAGTTTGTTTTTATTTACGAGTAGGTGCATATCTCCTCCGAAGAAGAGCTACTTCCATTACTTAAGAACAACCATGATTTTGTCATCACAAATCTACCATGATCATTGTCATAATTACGTTGCCGAGGATCAGTTGGGTTTCATGATCCAAGGTTTACAACCAATCTAAAAGTCTCATCAACTATCACCTGCATTAACCCTTTCTAAGCAAAGAAGCAGCAGGATCATTACTTAATTAAGTAGTGAAATACTATTCATTTAAGTTATGTAATACTTAATTAAACTCAAGATTCTTTAGCTATGACAAACTTCACCACTGAAGTTATTACTAAACTACTTAAGCACACAATGGTTGTATGGTCAAGCAACCATTTCAGATTACAAATGCCAAACAGGACAGCAGCAAAGTAGCTAACTGTTTTAATCATAACAGAAGCTCTAGACATTCAAAAGAGGTGTTCTTAGACTTTTGGAAAGCTTATAAAGTTATTTACAACTTTGTTATTATCATCTCACATTGATTCAATCATTAACAAAGTCAAACAGATCAGAGAATCAAATCTGTCCAGAAGCTGGACAGATTCTCTTATTCACAATTAACCATAGTTATATAGTACCAAAATTAGTGATTCAAGACATTTTAGAAATATTATGAAAAACACTACAACTCCTTAATTATGACCAAAAGGTGATTCATAATTTATCTAAGCCAAACAATTTGATCTTTCAGGATTGTATAGGAAACATACAGAAATTGGTTGTTAACTTGTACAATCTATAACTTCAATCTTGTTGTCCTAAAATTATAAAAATTTTAGGACAACCTAAACATGGAAGCCCTCTACAAATTTTGTATTCCAGTCATATTCGGAAATCCCTATTATGAGTATGAAAACGCCGGATCTGCTCAGGTTGCCATTTCAGTAAGCATGTGTGCACTAGTCTATCACTTGACTATGAAAAAAGGCAAACATGACAAGCATAAATATAGATCATGAACTACTAGTAACTTAGTTATTTATATTATACACTTAGTCACAAGCCATGACACACCAGATAGCAAATACAACCACATATAAATAGATCATGCATGTGAGAACCTATGGAAAGATTAAGGCTAGGAAAGGGGATCATACCATCTCCATGGCTTGGTTCTGGTGAAGAAGAGGTGTGCTTTCTAGTGGAGAGGATGATATATCATGAACAATGGAAGAGATGAAATGGAATGAAGAGAAAGCAAATTCTCTTCATCATATATATATAGATAGATGGATGATGGGCATGGGGAAAGTAAAATCACATTTCTCCACTTTCAACCAACCATGGCTTGACACAAGGAGGAAGAGGTGGCAAACCAACCATTCATCCCATGACACTTAGAAGGAGAGGTGGCAAGATCGACTACTCACCACATGACACATGTAGGGAGAGGTGTCATGAGAAGATACATGAAGGGTGAAAGGTGGCAAGTGTCTAGATGGAGATGGAGAGTAGAGAAGAGAAATCAAAATTCTCCATTCATATTCATGTGAAAGCTAAATAATTATTTGACAAGCTCTCTTTTAATTATTAAATCCATTTGCAGAAGATGAACATACCAGTACACAAGGCAATCAAGATGCCTAAGGACAGCATGGGTTTTGTGTCCCTAGGTCTTCATTCAAATACTGAAATCCACTCAAGATTAATAATCATTCACCTAATCATTTAAACATTCATATGAGCAAAGGAAAATATATTTTTTATTCATATAACACATTGTTACCAATTTGGTAGATAAATTACTACCACTCACACAACAGCAAGATATGTTACTTCTCACACTCATATCCATACCAAAAATCTCATTAAACTTAATCAAACAACTACTTAAGTTATTAAAATATTTATTAAACATGAAAAGGCCATTTTTCTTTTTATTTTATGATGATTAGGGAACACATCAAAATAACATGCCAATGCCATGGGACATCAAGGTTATCATCCTCCATGGCCTCCAAATCTAAGCCCAAAGGTCACACAAGCATCACATGAGTGTTTTTACTTTAAAAGGAAAACATTACACACATGCAATGTCACTATGCTCCAATAACCATGACATATAATGACAAATCATCTACTATCCCATTAGAGGATTTCAGAGGTAAACGGTATTCAAAATTGTTGGACAGCAAGACATGAATTTAAATCATTCAAACATAAGTACACATGTAATCATATGCTCCCTTTTCTTTTTATTAATAAATTTAGAAATAATGATTTTATTAAACATTTCCAAATTCAGCCTAAACTTTTGTGAAAATTGGAATTGTCATGGAATAGCTGCAAAACAAATTTCATAAATTTTTGGATCAATAATTTAATCCCTTAAAACCATGGAAGCCGTATCTCTTAATTAAAAGATGTAATTTTAGCGCATGCCAAAACTATTAAACATGACAAACTTATATTTTTCCATGACAGAACATCTCACAAAGAACACATACATATTTATTTCATATTTTTCTGAGCTCTAAATAAATAGATATGAAATAAATAAGAAATCAACACTTTAATATTTTCTGGAAAAGAAAAAGGAAGAAATCCTTTCTTCTACCTCTGGCTGCTGGCTGAGCTGTGGCGGTGAGAGGCCGGGCCTGGCCGGCGGTGGTCAGATGACGCTTAACGGCGGCCGTGGGCGGGCTTTAGACGGGCTATGGGGACGTGGCGAACTTCGGCAGGGTGTCTAGTTCGACCGGAGGTGGCCGGTGGAGGCCTAGCCGCGGAGGAGGTAGCTCAGCGGCGCCTTGCCGCCGCGAGGAAGAAAGGATGGGCGCGACAGCGATTCCGGTGGCAATTGGCCACGAGGGCAGGTTTAGGAGAAGCGCAAAGGGATGGCGAGACTAGGGGAGCGAGCAATTCCCGCGGTGGTTGAGCATAGAGCAATTAATTTTGGCCGGCGGTGGAGACGCGGGCGGCGAGCAGGAAGACAAAAGAAGACGACGATGACTGGCATGAGCTATTTATAGGCAAAGGGCTTAAGCTGGAGAGGGCACGTGCACCTTCACGAGCTTGCCACGCACCTGCTAGCGCGGGAGACGCCTCGATGGCGCAGCAAAATGGCACGGGCGGTGATGTGGCGGCGAGGGAGGGAAAAGGGGAAGGACGGCGAGCTGGCCGGCCCTAATGGCAGCATGGTATGGGCAGGGGCGCCGGTTCTCCATTAGATTTGCTCCAGCGCGACGCAAGTAGCAGCGGCGCAGCGTGGCATCGACGGCCCAAGCGGACGGTGGCCACAGCGACGCCGGTGAACAGAGAGGAAGAGGAGGAGAAGAAAAAGAACACGTCGGTTTACTGTAGCTCGACTGAAAACGCGATCTTTCTCCCTTTCTAACTCTCTGTCCAGTTGACGAAACAAACAACCAATTGAACCCTGCTCATCTCCCATATGTGCTCTCCAACTTTGGTTTAAGGGTCAAGAATTAATTCGGTTTGGTTTGCAAAATCCAGGTCAAGAAAGAGCCCCTGGATGCAACTAAAACTGAGTTTCAGTCCTAACTGAAACTATATGCAGTTAGGTTTTGAAAACCATTTGAAATAGCAACTTTGGGCAATTAATTTAGACACTAAACATTAATCAAACCACTCAACCAATTTCACAGCTATACAAAACAAATATCATACCAATTCATGGAGCAAAGGTTGCACAAATTTTATCTATAGAAAATGCTTACATAAATTCCCAAACATTATTACGTTGAGACTGAAACTCTATTTCAGTTTCAGCAGCACCCCACACACATAACTAGCTAATTTAGGGAATTAACTAAGGGCTAAATAACAAAGATCAAACTCAACCAATTACACATCATCAAAGTACAAACTTTGCACTAACAAGTAGTGGAATTGGTTTCCAGTTTTTATTCATGAAAAATAAAAATTGCTTAGCCCTGAAAACTGAATCTAGTTACTGAAATTCAGGGACTGAAAAATTGTAAGTCAACTTTCCAATTTATATTGAATTCAGTTTTAAGTGCACTTTTTGAACAAGTTAAAAAGAGATTTAACCCTGGACCCTTAAATAAAGTTTGTAGCAGAGACTTTACACTACAACTTTTATTTAGAGGTCAACACCAAAAACTGAATGAAACATATACTTATGCTTTGGGCTATTTATTAACTTGATAAAGGTAAAAACAGCAATTCTATCTATTCAAAGCATAATTTGGCAGAAAGTTAAATACAAACCCTACCTCATATTTGATTCTAAATCATTTTAGGTTAGGTCACTTTTGAGATTATTTAACAAACTTTTAGATTGCACACATAGACGTTGCATTGACACATACTCATGTTTATATGCATAATAATGCTTATGCAATAATGAAAATGCAATGCAAAGGTTGATTAACACCTAGGGTGTTACACAAGCAAATACGGATAACCCTCCAATATAGGAAAAAGAGGTATAGCTCTAGGATGATCAGCTTCCCTGAAAAGAGCTGTGGAAAGTGAAGGCTGGGTATATATCTTTATTTGTCCTTGCAACAGACAAGCACGCAGAGGTAAAAGCATGCCTGCCTCTGCTGATTTTCAGAGATCAATTTGTGAGCATAATATAATCAAGTGTACACCTTGAAGAGTGCAATCAACAATGATAACATCCGTAATGGTTCATAGAAATGTGGAATATCTTAACATGTAAATTTGTTGCTTAAATTCACTGCATGCATTTTGGTTCTTCAACATGATTAGGAATTTTAAAAGGAACCCTGTCACCACTATAGGTCCCAAAAAGCTTCATCAAGAAACATATGCATTATGTATTTAGATTAGATATGAGCAATATGCTACTAAACTCAAAAGTGTAGGTGTGACTCACATATCCCAAAAGATCCAGAAGCAACCTTCACTACAATCTCGAGAAGTCTAGTGTCAACAGATGATTCACAATCCTGTGCTAGAAATGGCAGCGATCTTTGAAGTCGAGGATTTAGAGGCAGACGATGAAGCCCTATTTTTTTTGAGAGGCAGAAAATTAATGTTAGGTTGAGGATATGGGATTGATGATCAGTAGATATTTAATATACCCAATCAGAACTGAACACGTATGAAATGGAATCTGAACCCACTACAGGAAAATACAAATCACAGATGGAACCATACTAACCAAATCACAGGATTAGTACATATCGAATACATGCAGTCACAATTGCACAGGTAGAAAATGGAATCCGAACCCACCAAAAACGAAACACAAATTCATGGACGGAACCATAAACTAACCAAATAACTGCATCAAACTGAACCAATAAAATGAGCACATCACTACACACCTACTCGAAGTCATCATCTCCCAACGCCACACCTCTGCAAGGGCAAGCGCACCTGCTCTATGTCGTCTTGGATTCAGCTCTCTCCACAGCAGCTTGATCACCTCTGCATTGCCACGCAACTGAAGAAGAAACAGCAAGGGTGAATCGGCTAGTACCAATCCAGCACACACCTTTGTAGAGAACCATACAACCTTTCTAGAGAACCATACACTATTGACCTCTTTATGGAAAAGGAAACCTACATCAAGGATCCTAATAAAACCTAAAAAAGAGAGAATCCTTCACCTGGAGCAGAAGAAATTGCTTTTTGATACCCTCAAATTCCAATTCCACTGCATCTATAGCAAACAGCAATAGCAAAAAAATTGGATCAAGCGAATTTAGGCAGGAACAGAGAAAAATGCAGCAGAAAAGACATAATATATACTAACCTGCAAGAAAGCGGATTTGCATAATATATACCTAGGAAAGTATGAGCGGCAAGAAGAAAAGGAGAGCCAATACTGTGTCCAAACTAATCAGCTAAACAAGCTATAATTTCAGATAGAAAACAACTTAAAGGTTATCCTTCATGAGGGCATTTGAGTAGACTAATAAAAGAGAGGATACCACAAATTTCAATTAGGAATTATTCTTTGCATAGTAAATATAATTTCCAAGCTTTTGATTTGTTGAATCAAAAATTGCAATTTTGTGGCAGAACCTTCTAAATTACATGGCCCACAAGCACCTGACATTGTCCCTAAGACCTCTGTCAGCCATACTTGTGTACCACATAACCTAAAAGAGTTCTGTCGGGTGGATCCCCGATAAACCACGATCACTCCAGGATCGATACTTACAGAGACATCACAGTATTGCAACAATTTTCATACAAAATACCAGAGTAGCGGAAGACTTACAATACTTAATTTACAAAACTTTTATCAAACTTATACAAATCAGAGTAGCGTTATTACAAAACAGCGGAAGTATCATTACTTAACTTTATTACACTCACGCAACGAAAGTGCCCTGCCCACGGGCCACACAATCTATTCCTCGGCAGACTCTTCTTCAACGACCGTCATGCAGCAAGAGCCATAGCACTCTTGTCCATGCGGTTCACCTGCAACAGGGGTTGAACAAACCCTGAGTACAAAAAGTACTCCGCAAGACTTATCCGACCAAAAATTTGGGAGAAGACTCAGGAATGCTGGCTAGTGGGATTCAAGGTGAGGCTTTAGCAAGATCAAATGACACCTTTGCAAAAAGAGACTAAGCCAGTCCTTACTTTACTACAACAATCACTTGTCAACCATGTACCGGATTCAAAACTTTCCATCATCAACTTCCATTATTACTACGATGCCGGGACTCGGATCACGGCTCCCATATCGTGGAGCACACGACGATTCGAATCGCTTAATATACCCAGCTGGGGCTTCCTAGCCACACGATGTATGCAGGACCAAACATCTCACATACATCAACTCACGCTTGCATTTCTCCAGACCAGAACGGGTCCTAGCTACGAGGTACAGTACACCATCTCCCTACGCCGCGGTCCCCTTCCACGGTGGCCCCGTAGGATGGGTACACGCTACACTCGTCCCGGTATCCGTTCTCGCATGAATAGTACAAGGGAGCTTACCGCCATTAGCATGCGACTAGTACTATCCAATAACCTCATGATCCCAAAGACCAAACAACGGACGGTCCTTAACCGACACAAGTGGGCGACACTACACCAGGCGAGTAGCCCCCCCTGATGCAAGTCACTCCACCGACGTCTCAGTTTACTCATCATCATGCTCTTGTTGCGTACCCTTAACCCGATCAAAGTGAAGGGATACCAACAAGTAACATCAGGTTTTCGTAAATGCCCTCAACGGGGATATTGTTATCAAACTTTGGAAAACGTTTTATTTGTAAAGCCTATGCTATCGCCAGGCGAAGCGTATCCTAAGCATTTTTAAACCAAAAACAGGTTTTGGTATATCAAGATACGGTAAATGCATCAAATAAGGATATCACACAACTCCCCGTTACCTAATGCATCACATCGGGAACATACAATATATAAAAGATTTTCGAAATACAAGGAAGGGTTTGAATGCATCCAGGGGCTTGCCTTGGGGCTTGACGGTTAGGGAGCGACTACCCAATCACCGAGATCGATCCAACCTTCTCACGATGATCACTTTCTTCAAGAACGGAGTTGGATTAACTCCCTCCGCAGATGGCACAGCCTACACGAGTGGAATGCATGATTACGATGCAAAGAATAAAAAAAGGGCATGTGATAATGATGCAACGAGCGTTAATCTATCTTGAGTACAACTTTCCTTCACGGTAAGGTTGTACTATTGAAGTATAACTAACGTCGACGACGACGTACTAGCGATACGCAATCAACATGAAATGCCGAAGGTCATTAGGGTTAATGACCTAGGGTCATCACTCAATCCCAAAATCAAGCAATCCTAATAGTGATTAAGGGTGATTACTAATTTATTGACCATTTTTACAAATCGTTGAAAGCCACTAATTAACTTGCTAATTGAGATTAATTAAACCCTAATTAACCACATGATTAATTAATTAAACATTAATTTAAACAAGGTATTAATTAGGCATAATACAAAACTTAATTAAAACAGGATCAAACTTCATAATTAAGATCATTATCATCTAATTAGCACACAAAACAAATCTCATAATTTTTGGACTTATGTTTTAATTATTAAAAATCATGGAAGTGACATTTATGAATTAAAGGAGCAATTTTAATTGCACACAAAAGTTACTGAAAACACAAAGTTATCATTTTTCCTAGGTAGATCATCACTCGGGGAGCACACACATATTTTTGTCATAATTTTATATGCCCAAATGAATTTATAGCAAAAAGATGAAAATCAACATTTGGAAATTCATTTGAAAAAGTAAAAACATCTCCCTCTCCTTCTCGGGCCACGATGCGGCCCACACAGCACGGCCCGACCGGCTTTCTCAGCGTGCCCAAGACGCACACACGGCCCGGCCCAACTTCGGGCGCGGCCCGGGCCGCCTCCTCTTCTCTCTCTCTCTCTCGACAGAGGCCCCAGCTGTCAGCCTTCTCTCTTCTCCCCCTTTTCTCACCGGCCGAACGCACGGGCGACGGCGACCGGGCGTGACTCCGCCGACGACGACTATACCGGCCGACAAGAGTTACCCCAGCCGATTCTCCTCTCTTCCCCGAGCACAACGAAGTATAACACAGCCCTTGTCCATCACCAGAGCGTGCGCGGTCGCGATCACGGCGGCTTGGTCCGACGTTGAGCGGCGGCGCAACGGCGCAACGGCAACTACAACGCGAGCGAGACCCAAACAAGAGCGATTAAGGCTTCACAGAGCTCACCCCGGCTTATTGCGCTCGCTAATTGAAACGGAGATGACGCAGAGGGGATGGCAGCGACGACGGCGAGTGCCGCGGCGGTCCGGCCGGAAAGGAGGGAGATGACGATGTCCGGGCGATATAGGTAATCTCGTGGCGTGACCAAAGGCCCAGGGGGTGCGCAAGGACGCAGCGGAGCTTGGAGCAAGCTATTGGAATCAACAACCGAACGTGGTGCACGAATTTGGTCGGAGTTCAGAGGATGGCCGGCGGCGACGCAAGAGGAGAAAGAGAAGACGTCGACGCTCGGCGTTGTCTTTTATAGGGCAAGGAATGGCCGGTGAGGTGGCGAGAAGCTTCACGGCAGTGGCTAGGTGTGCGGCGTCGCGTGAAACCCGGGAATGGCCGAGAGAAGCCACGGGCGGCGACCGACCGGCCGCCGGCATGGGCAGGGGGGTGAGGTGCCCCCCCTGGTGTGGTACTGTAGCAGAGCCAGCTCATCCTCTTCTTTTCTAAATTGCTCCAAGATTTTGAATAGAAGTTGAAAAATTCCCAAAATACAGATTGTGCAAAATTTAATTCTCTACAACTTCTATTTAAGAAGTTTTGTCAGATTTCAAATAGATTTTGAATTTGTATTTCAAATTCAAAAAAGAGGGCAAAACCTTAATTTTAAGGATTTCAAAATTACTTTTAATTTTTGAATAAAAGATGAAAATCTCCAAAAATAAAAGTTATTTATTTTCTCAAGATCTACAACTTTCATGTAGAAAGTTTTTCATGAAACCAAATAATTTTTGAATTAGAGTTTAAAAATCAAAAAGAGATGACTTCCAATTTGAAGAACTTTTAAAATTATTTAAAATTTTATTCAAAAACTTGAAAAAACTTTATATACCAAAGTTGTAGAGCTCAAAGAGATGCACAAACTGTATTTTTAGAGTTTTCCTAAATTTTGAATATTTTGAGGTGAAATTGCAGAAGGGGCAAAAAGGCTTTTAAAATTTGGATTTTGAAAAGGATTTTCAAATTGGATTTTTGGGCAATTAATTAATGAAGTTGTGGAACTTTTCAAACCCAACCGATAGCATACTTTCAAAGTACAAACTTCATACTTTGAAATGATGCCATTGATTAGAAACTTTTATTTAGAAAATCAATTATGGTTAGCTCCTTTAAATTGAAAATGAAATTCAAGTTTCAACACTTAACCAAATGTGGAAGGTGTTGGCATTTGAATCCCATTTCCAATTTTTGTTCTTGCTTTACATCATTTGACTTAAGAAACATAATTGGGGTGTGAATCGAGTTAGCCAAACACTTGTACACATCAAAGTTCACTTTAGTTGATTGCTTTTATAAACAGGAACCAAACATGTGAATAGAGTTTAAATGATAAACACATACACATACGATATATAAAAGAGCTCAAACAACACCCTAGAATTGTAAACTCATTTTAATTATTTTCATTAGGGTTTGCTAAACATGAATGCTTATGCAATGATGATGATGACATGGCAGGTTTAGGTTAACGTAACACCGGGGGTGTTACAAATTTTAGATAAGAAAGCCATAATCATTGGAAATAAACCTGAGATGCAATGAAATTGCAAAGCAAGAAAACTTCCATGTATTCCACTTGAGTTGAAAGAACAATAGTGTACATAATTGCACTGAGAACTTAAAGAAACAGGAGAACAAAAGATTGACAATGTTATCACTGGGAGTAGGGCATGTGCTCAGAACCAACAGTACATAATTTAACGTGAGAAGCAATGATCTCAGACAATGATCACAAAGCTAGAATGAACAAGAATGTACGTATCACCTCACCGACAGCAAACACAAGCTCAGATCAGACAATCATGTGTCATTTGACATCACAGGCAATGATCATAAGCAAGTATATGAGCATAAAACGAAAGGCAATTATCAGAGCAGACAAAGGAGGAAATCATCACAGGCAACCAATTGATCCTTGCCTGGGCTGTATATTTTTCTTTTTATTAGCTGTGATTAACAGAAGCTAACTGTAGATCTCAACATTAAATTCATGATCAAACGGACTAAAACAAATTTGGTACTGTGGCCTAGCTGGTTGCAGGCGAACCTTAGCTGAACTGAAGAAGAGAAATTATCATGGAAAATGTCCAACGACATGTCAAAAATAAAATTAATATTGTTCATGATCATTGCCTCAGTCATGGGTTTAGGAGAGAGTTATAAAACAAAGGAAGAATCATCATAGCTCGTGAGCATTGCCTCATTAGTCATGTAAAAGAAGGAAGAGGTGTAAATTGTAGAATGATAGCTCATGATCATTGCCCGAACACTTTAAATAATGTATGATGTCATCATCACAGCAGTAGCCCATTCCCTCAAAGTAAAAGAAAACAGCAAGAGAAAGTGTCCATCATCGCACAGGTGACCAAAATGCAAATAACAAAGCAGAAACTATCCGGAATGCAGTGTAGATGGTCTCAATTTTTGTCTACGCTCAGAACGATAAAACAAATATCATGACATGGTCACGTGCTCAGAACTATAGCATAATAATGCCAGCTCTCAAGATCCAATGGAACCGAGCCGGCCACAACCTGCAAAATGCAACGTTGGACAAGGATTGACCCCCAACAAATCGCCCAGCCAATTAATAGGGGCAAATAAGAGATCTGAACGATGAAGCTGTGATCAAACGGACTAAAATAAATTTGCTACCGTGGCTATGCTCCATGGCGGCCAACCCTAGCGGCTTTGTACAGTTTAACAGCCAGCTAGGGTTTCATGGAACACAGGACAACAATTCAGGGAGAGGGGAAATCACGTAGGGAGAGGTAAGGAGGGAGAGAGACAGGGGGCGAGGGGCTAAACCGAGGCAGGGACGACGCGAGGAACAGCGGAGTAGTCGGGACCAGGACGTGCCGGAGAGGCCGCGCCGGCTGCCACCGGCGGCGCCTGCTGCCGCAGCGCCGTGGCCGGGGACGGCGACCGGCAGGGACGAGGCAAAGCCCCCGCCGCAGGAGTCGCCGTCGCACCGCTCGTGCGATGCAGCGGTTGAGGAGGAAGACGAAGGGGCCGCCGCCGCCGTCGCCCTGCCCGCGTCAGGACGGGAGAGGGAGAGGAAGCGGGGAGGATGGCCAGCCTCGCTGCAACGAGAGGGAGGGAGAGAGGGGAACGCCGGCTGCAGGTGGCGCCGCCGTCACTGCCGCCGCTGGCGTCGCCGCGGGAGAGACGGGACGGAGAGAGCGAGAGGAGGAAGGGGACGTTTTCTTTTTTTTTTTTTTGGACGAGATAGGGAGGAGGGACCGTATATTTTTTTGTATATTAGCATTAGCAGGCGATGAACAGGAGCTAATTGTAGATCTGAACGTTAAATCCATGATCAAACGGCCCAAATCAAATTTGCTAAGAGCATCTCCAACAACTCCTTAAATTTTACTCCTCAAATCTTGAGTTATAGCAAGTTGCTATTTTATTTAGCAAGTGAAAAAATAATGTGTCTCCAACAACTCCCTATTTTCACTTGGTAAAATTAGAGGATGACATATGGGACCCGCTTTGTCATGCCTATTTCCTTTCTTCTTCCCTTCTGAATCAGAGAGAAGCAATCTCCCTTGCCGTCCCTTCTTTGCTCCTCCGTGAGGGTCGCTGCTGCTCTTCCTCAGGCTGCGGGCGCCGGCTGCTCCTCCTCAGGCCTTGCGGGTTTGGGCCGGCCTCCCTCCTCGCGCCGCACGCTCCCTCCGCCATATGGGAGGCTTGCCGCGCTCTCGGCCGTTTCAGCGGGGCGCTTTGCTCCTTTCAGCGGGCCGCGGCGGTGCGCGACGGCGTGGAGCGCGCTGGGCGGAGCGCGGTGGCGCTGGCGGCGGCTGCGCTTCGTCCCGGCACGCGCGGCAGGACGCGAGGGCGCAGGCGGGCGGTCTCCGCCCGCCGTCCGTCCGGGTTGTCCGTCGCGGTGCGCCAGGGCGAGGGCGAGCTCGCGGGCCGCCGGGCCGTCTGGCCGCTGCGGTCGCGAAGCGGAGGCGGCGTGCGGCGCGCCGAAACATGGCGGGGCGGGGCGTAGCGAATGCGGGCGGCGCGGAGGCGCATGCGGCCACGCCATGGGATACGCACGGGCGATAGGAACTGCATGGAGATGTATCTGTGAGGAGGGTGTGAATAGGAAGTTGGGATAAATAGCAAGTTGATTTAGGGAGTTGTTGGAGAAGGTTTTTGGTGCTTTTAGTCAATTTATAAGAGTACCAAGTTGATTTAGGGAGTTGTTGGAGATGCTCTAACTTGGCCTAGCTGGTTGCCCGGGGGCTTGTTCCAATTTAAACTCTTAAATCTGTGTACACGGACGGAATTGAAGTGCGGTATGGTCACGTGCAGCCGCGGCCTCATTTTTTACTATTTAGCCCTTTTTTAGAACTAAATTTACATTTGGACCTCTGGAAAACCTAATTCCGTTTTTGGACCCTGAGCTCGGTGCCGTGACGTACGACGCCGAGGTAACACGTCTCGGCGCCATAAGTCATGGCGCCGAGCCTTGAGGCCGGATAGTGACATGGCGATGATATGGCGCTGCCGTGGCGTTGACGTGGCATCTCGGCGCCGTGCCGTGGCGCCAACCTCGGCGCCACAGATCTTAGCGCCAAGCCGCATGCGTCGGACGTACACCGGCCGGGAGGCGAGCCACCGCTACTGGCGTGGGCGTGGGGCGGGCAGCGTGGGGCGCCCGCCAACCGCAGCCGCGCCGTGCCTAGCTACTGCAGCTACATACTCCCCTCCGTCTAAAAAAAAACGCAATCTTTGACTTTTCGGTTATCAAATTTGACCATCCGTCTTATTCAAAAAATTTATATATATTATAATATAAATAAACAATTATAAAAGTATCTCTAATAATAAAATAAATCATAACAAGATATATGATATTTATATAAAAAAATTTAAATAAGGCGAATGGTCAAATGTGATGACCGAAAAAGTCAAAGATAGCGTTTTTTTATGAGACGGGAGGGAGTGCTGATGGATCAGCCGCAGGCCTAGCTAGAGCCTACTAGCTAGCTTGTACTGGACACGGTCAGCAGCAGCGGTGGCAGCGGAGTGCAGCGGGCAGCAGTCAAATTGGTCTGCAGTATGGAGTAGTAAGTGCATGCGTGTGTGCGTGTGGTATGTGTGGCGTGTGTGTTTTGTTTTCCAATTTATTTTCTTTCTTTTACAAACACAAAACAACCATTTAAACACCTATTTAAATTTATTAAAAAACTAGATTAAAAGATCTTTTTAATCATATTAATTTTGTATAATAAATATTAATGCTTTTATATATATTTAGTCAAAGCCGATTCTCGAAAAATAAAAATGATAGTTTTTTAGACGAAGGGAGTAGACCATCAGCTTGTTCGCTTCAAAAAAAAAAAACCGTTTCAGCTTATAAACCAACAGTATTTTCTTTTCACAAAAAATCAGCTATTTCTACAGTGTTTTGGCTTATCAGTAGGCTTATAAATTCTGCCGAATAGCTTCTATATTTTACTATAGCCTTGTTTAGATTGAGACGAAATTCTATATTTTTTTCACTCTCTCTCTCCATCACATCAATTTATCTCGTGGTTTTTTTCACGAGTTCTATAATTTTTTTTTTTATTAATATCCAAAAATAAATTAGATAAGGAGCCTGCTGCTGCACCCGCCCCAAGAGAGACAAAGAAAGCCACGGCGCCACGGCGCAGTGCCAGTGAGCGGCTGCTAATCGTCCCACACTGTATTTTATAATAAAGATCTGCACTTGAGAACTCTACTAGTACTAAGGGGTGGTGACAAAATAGACACTGTGCACCGAGCAGGTTCAGGTGCATGCATGGCGTGTTGTGGTGTGGTAGACCAGAGCAGGGATAGCTATTTAAGTGGGAACCGGAAGATTACATCTTATTTGACCATATTTTACTACTTCTAGTTAAGTGTAAGTTTTGTATTTAATCGGTGTAAATTGGTTGTTCATAAATTAGAATGATTATTTTTTATTTTTTTTATGTTTTATTTGGTTCTCTTTGAAATTTTTTTTAATTTGACTTCCATAATAATAATCTGGCTATTTTTTGTTTGTTTGTTTAATATTTTGCGTGTGCACAGGCCATCTAGCTCGGCGCATGAATCTCAAAATAAATACACATCTCATTTTCCAAAAATAAAAAATACTTTAATCTTTTCTGTCAAGTATTCACTCAGTTCCAAATTGTAAGTCGCTTTCACTTTTTTGGTATATAGAATTTTTATATCTAGATTTGCTATGTAAATAGATATTTTTATTTGCATATATATATATATACACATATGAATACTACGGTAAAAAGATTAAAGGAGAAGTCTAAAAAAAAAAAACATTACCGCAGGGAGTAGCTATCTACTATAGCCACTACACCGCCACCACAGGTCTACAGACTATGAACTAGCATGAGCTGTCCCCGCCTACATCCGCATGAGACAGGGGAGATGGGAGAGGGTCTGCATGCAGCGGAGTCAAGGGTGCCGGTGTGATCACACTCGTCTATCTATGCACCTACGCCACTATTTCAACGATTGAGCTCGGCGCCAAGATCTACGGCGCCGAGATGCCGACGCCATATTTTGTGGCGCTGAGCTATGCCATGTTGAAGCCATATCATCGCCATGTCACTATCCGGCCACAAGGCTCGGCGCCATGACTTATGGCACCGAGACGTGTTACCTCGGCGTCGTACGTCACGGCGCCGAGCTCAGGGTCCAAAAACGGAATTAAGTTTTTCAGGGGTCCAAATGTATTTAGTTCCAAAAAGGGGATAAATAGTAAAAAATAAGGCAGCCGCGGGTGGTCCTCTCTGGTCGGAGTTAGATACTCCAGTTCTTATTTCTCAGACTCGGCTTTCGTCCACCAGAAAAACAAAGGGTCGTCTCGTCTGGAGCCATGCTAACCCGAACCACCTAATCCAGCAAAATCAAACACCCTGTTAGATTGTGACAACCAAACGCACCCAACAAACACGTTTGTGAATAACAAATGCGTATAGAAGTTGAGAACAAACGCTGTACCTGCAATTTTACTCCAGCCTAGCTATATGGTTGGCAACCAAACGCACCACGCTCCCGCTGTGGATGACTCTCCAGCAGTGCTGCCACAATCACCATTATCATTATGACGTCCAGAATACTAGCTAGCAGTATCATACATTGATACATATATTGTCAAATGTCATTCGAAAAAGAACGGACAACTCCGCCTCTCTCTCTCTCTACCCAGTCTTCTTCCCTGAAAGGCGAAAGCACTTGCCTGCACCACCAGCATGGCCATGAAGAAGACGATCGTTCTGTACCCCGGCCTCTTCGTCAGCCACTTCGTCCCCATGATGCAGCTCGCCGACGCCCTCCTGGAGGAGGGCTACGCCGTCGCGGTCGCGCTCATCGACACCACCATGGACCAAGACGTCGCGTTGGCAGCCGCCGTCGATCGCGTCGCCTCCACCAAGCCGTCGATGGCCATCCGCAGGCTCCCTCGGCTGCACAACCCTCCCGCGATCACGGACTACGGTGGTGACGCGATCCTCTGGTACTTCAACATCGTGAAACGCTACAACGGCCGCCTCCGTGAGTTTCTCTGCTCCCTGCAGGAGCCTCCCCAAAGCGGCGTCCACGCGGTGATCCTGGACGGGCCCTCCGCCGACGCGCTCGACGTCACCAAGGAGCTCGGCGTCCCGGCCTACACCTTCTACGCCACCAACGCCTCCGCCGTCGCCGTGTTCCTCGAGCTTCCGTGGACCCACGCGGAAGGCCAGGGCCAGCCAAGCTTCAAGGAGCTCGGAGACACCTGTCTCAGTATCTCCGGCGTGCCACCCATGCCGGCGTCGTACCTCATGCCGTCGATGCTCCACGACCCGGCCAGCGAGTCGTACAAGACGATGATGCGTGTGATGCGCCGGAACCCGGAGCCCGATGGCATCTTGGTGAACACGTTCGCGTCGCTGGAGGCCCGGGTGGTGACAGCTCTCAGGGACCCACTGTTCCTCCCCAGCGGCGTCGTCGGCGACGGCTGGTGCAGGAGGACGCCTCCGGTGTACTGCGTGGGGCCGCTGGTCGTGGGAGCCGGCGCCGGCGCCGGCGGCGACCGCGAGACGAAAGAAAGGCACGAGTGCCTCGCGTGGCTCGACGAGCAACCGGAGCGCAGCGTCGTGTTCCTCTGCTTCGGAAGCTTAGGCGCCGCCGCCCACTCGGAGGAGCAGCTCAGGGAGATCGCCGTCGGCCTGGAGAGGTCCGGGCACCGGTTCCTGTGTGTGGTGCGGGCTCCTCTCCCCACCGAGGGCGTCGACCCGGGGACGCTGTTCGAAACGCGCGCCGACTCGGACCTCTCCGCGCTCATGCCGCCCGGGTTCTTGGAGAGGACCAGAGGTCGTGGTCTCGTCGTCAAGCTCTGGGCGCCGCAGGTGGACGTGCTCAGTCACAGGGCCACAGGTGCCTTCGTCACGCACTGCGGGTGGAACTCGGTGATGGAGGCGATCATGGTCGGAGTGCCGATGCTTTGCTGGCCGATGTACGCCGAGCAGAAGATGAACTCGGTGGTTATGGTGGAGGGGGCCGGGGTCGGCGTGGACTTGGTCGGATGGCAGCAGGGGCTCGTCAAGGCCGAGGAGGTCGAGCGCAAGGTAAGGATGGTGATGGAGTCCGAGGAAGGGGAGCAGCTCAGAGCTCGTGTGGCGGCGCACAGGGATGCCGCGGCCATGGCGTGGAAGGACGGCGGCTCATCGCGCGCGGCATTTGGCCAGTTCTTGTCGGACGTCGACAACCATGTACGAGGCCAAGATATGGAGTAGCGCTAATAATGGTCGCAATAGTAAATTGGATCAAAGCTTATGCTTTCCTTGAATGCAGTGCCATGAACTTGTCAAGAATTTTTTTCTTAAAAAAAAACAGGAGCTCTGTCTATCAATTAAGAAGGAGTTGTCAAGAATTTTTTTCTTAAAAAAAACAGGATCTCTGCCTATCAATTAAGAAGGAAATGAGAGTATTTTATATACAGATCTCTTGCATGCTCAGAGCGAGTGAGTGACATGGTCACAGGTCTCAATGTTAATTAATTTATTAGTTTTCAGCGTCGAAGTTCCTTTAGCTTAGGCCATGATTGATGCAAAGCATTTGCAGAGTTTCATAATATTATCGTTGTTTTGTAAAATGCTTTGGTTTTGGACGTCATGAAATGTTTGAATGGAACAAACTTAAGGCATCCGCTCCGGTACTCTCCCCTCAAAAGAATTGTACGAAGTTTAAAGCAGCCAATTAAGATAATTATTTTTTTTGCTAATTATATTTAATCTGGGCCACGCTTGGCCCCAGCCCTGAGTCCAGCCCATCCACGAAGGACACGGACGGCGCCGCAGGTAGATCGGTATTCCAGAGCAGCCGAATCCAGATGATCGAGCGACACGCCGGCACCTCGGCACAGCGCCAGCGGCAAGGACCCGCCCTTGCCCAGCCGTGCCGCTGCCCAGGGAAGGCTCCCGCCATAGCCGACCGCGTTCCTCCGTGCCATCCGTCTCTGCCTTCCTGCTGCCATCGCCGGACCGAACACAGCACAATGATTCGCCCAGATCACACTCACCAGCTCCTAATAACGATCCAAGCAAATGGTGCTGCAGTGGCACCGCTACTCTCTCCCTGCACTGCCTGTTGCCCACCACGCCAAGCAATTGTTGGTGTAGGAGTAGTTAGTTACGTTTCCACATGCCAGAGGTGCCCAGCTCCTTGCCGGCAGAGGTGCCAAGGTACTCCCATGGCCAGCCACGAGGTGGCACACGGGCAGGTCCTTGACAAGGTGCCGGCGGGCTGTGTTCCGCTGCTCCAGAATACCGACCGACGGCACCGTGTCCTTCCTTGTCGAATGAATGGCAGGAATGAACGGGCTGGACTCATGGTTGGACGTGGACGGACGGGCTAGGTCCAAGCGTGGCCCAGATAGAAAATAATTAGGAAAATCATTAATTTCCTTAATTAGCTGCTTTAAATTTCGTGCAAATTTTTTAAGGAAAGAGTACCAGAGCAAATGCCCAAACTTAATACTAGTTTTGAAAGTAGTACTAAAAAATTGTAGTCTCTTTAGAAGTTTTAAAAAACTCACTCAAGACCTCTCTTTTTCCTAAACCATGTTTTTGCATGTCTCTTGCTTCTAAAACTAAAGCTTCTCGCTACTAGAGTTTCTCAAAACCACAACATCCAAACAGGGAAATAGTTCTCACTTCTTGTACACAAAAAGAGCTTGTTTGCAAAATCATGACATAGCATTCTACTCTTCCTTTTCTTTATACACAAAGTGCTTGTTTTTGTTACGTCCTAGCTTATGCAATCATTTAAATCTGCACCATATTGCTCAAGATGGGTGGCTGAGGTTCAAGTTTGGAGGGGACAACGGTGCTAATCTCAAGAGGATATTAATATTTAATTAATTTTTTCAAAAGGAAGGCAGAATTATATTAAAACTAGGCACAGTGCATTCTAAATTATATATGAAAAAAATCTAAAATAAATAAGATAAATTGTCTATGCAAATTCTTCTATCGTCTTTTTTCCTAGTGACTTTTTTTCAATGCAACTGATAAACTAGATGAACAGAGTGTTGGTCAACACGAAACCAAAATGCAGTCCTTTTACTAGATCCGACGATCAACCCCCAAATATATTGGGCATGATCCAACGTTTTGAAACCATTACTTACATGCATTAATGAAAAGAAGACACTCTATAAATACTGTACGAATACTTTCTTTTTTGCAAAATAATACTGGTGCTACAAGGTCGACTACAGAACTAAATGGTGTGTTTGGGTACAGAAATGGTGGATTCGGTCATCAGAAACTATGAGCCGGAGCTCGCTGCCAACATCAACACCATCAAAGTCACAACTGGGTTGGGCTTTAAACAACTGCTTACATTCTGGGCCGACGAAACGTTGATTTGTTTTCTCTGGCCGCTTGGTTCTGATGCCTTCTCCATTTTTGACAGCTCGCACGACGCCGGTGACAAATACTTGGAGGAGGGGATCGGAAGGGCGTCGCTGGATGATCAAGCTCAGCACGTGTTGCTGCTACACGTAACACGCTAGAGTTCCCCTCCCTGATGTCATGCATGACGTTGAAGTTCTGGCCTCATATTTCAATCTCACGACAATCTCGAGACGAAGTGGAAAGTGCATGCGTATTTTTTTTTTTTTTTCACAAAGCCAGATAAAACAAAGGAGGTTGAAATGTGAAAAAAAAAGAGGAGTATGATTCTTATGTTTTTAGTTTTTACAGTCGTCTATTGGTACAGACGTGAACACATTGCTGAACCTGATAGAGTGTAATGGCAGTGAATCTCAAACGAACACATATTTACGTCGTATTCCCCGGTGATGTGCGTCGCCGTCACCACCACTACAGACTACAGTAGGGTCTAAGCATGTCTGCCGAATTTCCCGATCGGGGAGGAAGATAGGGCCACTCCACAGTCCACCACTCAACCTCAGTCACAGTCACTCTTCGATCCCGGAAGCTCTCAGCTCCGGCACCGCAAGCAAGACATCATGGAGAAGAAGACGATCGTTCTGTACCCGGGCCTCTTCGTCAGCCATTTCGTCCCGATGATGCAGCTCGCCGACGTCCTCCTGGAGGAGGGCTACGCTGTCGCGGTGGCGCTCATCGACCTCACCTTGGACCAAGACGTCGCCTTGGCAGCCGCCGTCGACCGCGTCGCCTCCGCCAAGCCGTCGGTCACCATCCACAGGCTCCCTCGGATCCATAACCCTCCCGCTCTCACCGACGACGCGGAGGCGCTCCTCTGGTACTTCGAGGTCGTCAGACGCTACAACGAGCGACTCCGTGAGTTCCTCTGCTCCCTGCAGCAGCAGCAGCCTCCCCGGAGCGTCGTCCACGCGGTGATCGTGGACGCGCCGTCCGTCGACGCGCTCGACGTCACCAGGGACCTCGGGGTCCCGGCCTACACCTTCTTCGCCGCCAACGCCTCCGCGGTGGCCGTGTTCCTCCAGCTTCCCTGGATCCGCGCGGAAGGCCAGCCAAGCTTCAAGGAGCTCGGAGACGCCCCCGTCCACTTCTCCGGCGTGCCTCCCATCCCGGCGTCGTACCTCATGCGCGAGACGCTGCAGGAGCCGGAGAGCGAGGTATACAGGGCGATGATGAACGCGATGCGGAGGAACGCGGAGGAGCCCGACGGCATCCTGGTGAACACGTTCGAATCGCTGGAGCCTCGGGCGGTGGGAGCTCTCCGGGACCCGCAGCCGCAGTCGATTCCTCCTGGCAGCGGCAGATCCCGCAGGGCGCCTCCGGTGTACTGCGTCGGGCCACTGGTCGCCGGTGCTGGTGCCGGTGCCGGCGCCGAGGCAAAAGAGAAGCACGAGTGCCTGGCGTGGCTCGACAGGCAACCGGAGCGCAGCGTGGTGTTCCTCTGCTTCGGGAGCACAGCCGCGGCCACCCACTCGGAGGAGCAGCTCAGGGGAGGTCGCCGTCGGCCTGCAGAGGTCCGGCCACCGTTTCCTGTGGGTGGTGCGAGCCCCGCTGCGCGGCGACGCCAAGAGGCTGTTCGATCCCCGCGCGAACGCCGACCTCGACGCCCTCCTGCCGGCCGGGTTCCTGGAGGGCACCAGGGACCGCGGCCTCGTCGTCAAGCACTGGGCGCCGCAGGTGGAAGTGCTCGGGCACAGGGCGACAGGCGCGTTCGTGACGCACTGCGGGTGGAACTCGGCGCTGGAGGGGATCAGGGCCGGCGTGCCCATCCTTTGCTGGCCGATGTACGCGGAGCAGAAGATGAACAAGCTGTTCATGGTGGAGGAAGCCATGGTCGGCGTGGAGATGGTTGGGTGGCGGCAGGGGCTGGTCAGGGCCGAGGAGGTGGAGGCCAAGGTGAGGTTGGTGATGGAGTCCGAGGAAGGCGGCCAGCTCAGGGCGCGGGTGGCCGCGCATAGGGATGCGGCGACCGTCGCCCGGAGGGCCGGCGGCTCATCGCGCGCGGCGTTTGTCCGGTTGTTGTCCGACGCGGCCAAACTCGCACGGGACTACGGGAGTAGACGCACACGCACTGGATGCATTGCTGATTGCTGAATTCCATCATCATCGGTTTGTGATTCAATGTTGAGACTTGAGATGAAATTGGGATGCTTGCATGTATGTACTCTGTGGTAGCTTGTTTAAGCTAAGACATATCGAATGGAACATTGCGTATATACGTAAACTGGAACGCCGTGGCTAATGGCAGTACTACTACGCTCTCTTCAATGCAGTGGCTAGTGGCGGTACTGCGACACTCTTCGCAGAACAACACCAGCAATTAACTTGCCTTCGGGAAAAAAAAAAAATGCCTTCCAAAGCCTTCAAAACACGACCTACTACTTTTCAGAGGTGTTTGGATATAGTGGTAAAAGTTTTGCTAGTGTTACATCAGAGATTACGTGGGATGTCAGATGGGGTTCTCGAACGCTAATAAGAAAATAAATTATACAACTCGTCAAGAAACCACGAGAATTTTTTTTTATACTGACTAGTCCATCATTAGCACATGTTTATTGTAGCATTAATTGTCAAATCATAGACTAATTAGGTTTAAAAAATTCATCTCGTAAAATTATTGCAATCTATATAATTATTTATTTTTTATTCTATATTTAACACTCCATACATGTATCAAAGATTCGATAGGACAAAACAAAACATTTGTCCTGCTTATCCATACACGACCTTCATATGAGAGATCTTCCTGTTTTTTAAGCTCGCACGCCAGCAATAACCCTGAAAGTCACTCCAATGGGAGTGATATCTCAGCCAAAAAATACTAGGATAAACATTAAGTATTCACAATAATTAAGACACTAACTCATTCCAATAGTAAGGGGAGTAGCCCAGCGCAAAGACTTAAATATTTTAACTTAAAAAATTTATGAACAGAGGAAGTAAGAATCGTAGCAATAAAATAGGAACGAAGGGAGAAAACAGAGAAATACAAAATATGGGAAAGTTAAAGAAAGTGGCATTTGAAATGTGAAGATAGAAAGTTAAAAAAAAAAGTGGTTAAAAACACGTATCAAATAAATTAATTTTAACCCATTCACTATTTGCCCGTTTGTTCTGCTCACCCTCTACCGTTCTTCCAGAACTCCATCGCGTCACGTTCTCTCCCTTCCTCCGCCGTTCTTTCGAGGGCTCCATCGTGGTCAAACCACCGGTTCCTGTCTGTAGTGCGAACCCCTGTCAGGCTGTGGGGGCACTGAGCACCGCAAGTGGAAGTGCTCCATGCCTCCATGGCTCCATCACAAGGTCATGCACGCACTGCGGGTGAAACTCTGCAGGATATGATCGCGGCGGATGCACATGCTTCATGCGTTTGTGAATCGATTGGAATGGCGCCGCACAGTCGACAGAAAAAGCACCGTATGGGTGACAGAAAAATAGTATGCTTATTATGCTTCTATATGATGCGGTAGATTGTTCAAAGCTATGTAATGTTATCGAATAAACAGCTATGCAAAGATGTTTAATATTTATTCTAATATTTTTATTTAAAAAATTAGCACCGGTACCGCGGCTACAGTTATGGCGCAGCAGTACGGCCTCTTCGTAATGCTTTCACCATCGAGTCGCAATGGCCAATCGCAGAACACGAAACTAGCCTAACACGACAACAATACCATCTAAATGCAACCGAATAGCATCCCTTGAACGAACAGCAATACAACCATTCCATCAGCTCTCGCCTCTCGGTAATGTAAAAAATAAAGCCATAACCATATGTACAACGATGTTCTTTTAACATTTTAATGACTCCCGGATCAAAGATGAACAACACAACAGTTAAGATTATCTCCAGGTCACAGGCCTAAAATCAATGGCCATATAGGCCGAAAACCTCATCACTAGATCAAACAACCTAATCAGGAAACCTACCCTCTACCAATGTCGACCATATCATACACATCTTCAGGCTTCATGGTAATGAACAAGTCAGCTTGCACTCCCACCTGAAAGATGAGCCAAAGAGAACTGCATCTTCAGAGACTATGTGGACATAGTTTCTGTCTGGGCAGCGGGCGATAATCTTCCATTACTCTCAGGTACAGGTGAACCATGAACCTGAGCATCCTTCACTCTAGAGTGAGTGCCTGCAGCATCTAGCTCACAATCTGAACTGAGCTCTTCGGACTGGCTAGATGGAGATGCGTATATCAGGTTCAGCATGGCGTCACCGCAGCCACCCAGCTCAATTGAAGGGCAAGTGATGCTGCCATCCTCATGGACAGACTCTTGTTGAAGCAGCCGGTTCTTGAATTTATCTTCCGGGGTGCTGTCCGACATGTTTCCTTCACGTATCTTCTGACAGCAACTTAGGCACAACTTGAAAGGGCATGCTGGGCAGCATCTTAAAAATTGGCTCACAGATAGCTTGCAGTTATTGCTGCTTTCAGAAAAAAATCCACAAGATCTCTGGTTAAATGAGAAATTGCAACAGAAAATAGCAGTTGACAAATACATCAAAAGGCACCATAACCACTACCAAAATGCATATTAGATTGGCTAAGAAAAAAGGCTAAATCATAAAATGAAAAAGAAAACTGAACTCTCACTACGATCAATGTTGATGCTTCAATGCAAAAGAATTAAGGGTACCATAATCCTTTTTGCATACCTACTGTTAGGTAATAGCCTGCCGTAATAGGGTCGACTTGTTTATATATAACATAAATATTTGAACATTGGAAAACAATTGAAAAAATTGGAATGGTACTGGTACTAAACTAGCGATAAGAGAACCACTAACATTTAGGTTAACATTTGCCTGACCAAAGAAATACCTAACTGTACGTGCATTTACAGGATTGATTTATTTCATTCTCACCACAAGTATAAGAGTACAATGCACTCAGTCCTTAAATTTTTTTTCCAGGTTTTCATCTAGGTCCAGTCTCAGTGAGGATCTGGGTCCTTATCCATTTAAATTGGTTGCTCTAGAGTGAAGCACTTAAAGAGGACATAACTCCTCATTTTTAAGAGTTTATGGGCCTGAGCAAGAATAAAAAAAAATAAAAAAAAATGAACCACAAAGTGAAGGGAGAAAACTTATTAAAAGAGTTTCAAGGACCCCAAGTTACAGGCAGGTTTTTTTAGATGGACAAGTTTGTCTGTTTAAAATAACTGGTATTTAAGATGAAGGCATGTACAGTGAATAAAAATGTGTCTTTTTATTAAACATGAGTCGTTCACATGAGTTACTAAGCGATATTCAATAATGTGCATGCAGATTTGGAAACTCAGTACTAGAATCACTCTCGTCTTGGATAGTAAGGCCATAAGAAAGCGGCCTGGAGGTAGTAGTAACATAAGAGATTAGAGCTTACCAGTAGAGTGAATCACTCTGGCCATTTTCAGCAACCTGGACGCGGACATTAGATATTTTTGTTCCTAATTAAGAGTAGACAATTAGATTACACATGAATCAAAGAGCTTCAGATTTTTTTTAAAAAACAATCAGTACAAACAAACCTTGTATTTTAGCTTCTAATTCCAACTCATCAAGCTGCTCATGGTCAAGTTTTACAGGTAAAAGCTTGTAAAATTGATGGTTGGAAATTTTTATGCTGAGTATCTTCTTTTCACCACTTGGCGGTTCCTGGATATCCAAGTCATCAAACTAAATAAAATAAATACAACAATAAAATACTATTTCAATTGCTTTTCCACTGAGTGGAAGAAATATCACCTTATGCGTAGCTGCCTTGTTATGACCAAGGCTGCATGGTTTACACTTGCAGAGACCACGGCAAGCTGGACAACGAGCCTTTATATCCTTCCTGGACAAATTAGAATACCTGCAGAGTGCAGTGTACTAACAGTAAGGGCCATCATTTACTAGAACCAAAGCATACATAGGCATAATCAAGGATTTGAGATCTAATCAACAATCTCCTAACATAAAGTCAAATAATCCATGTCAAACCCAAAATGAACTACTGAATCATTTGTTCCAAAGCTCCAAAAGAGATCAAATAATGCATCTCAAATTTAATGTATTGGTAGTCATGTAATTTCCTTAGGTTATCTCAAATCAAAGTTCAGCGATTAGAAATCAGCTTGCACTTCTCAACTAAGAATCTTCAGCAATCAAGTAGTTTTTATTGTGATTAATTATCTCCTAATATTTGATTAACTCACTTTTATTGTAGCGCAACTCGACACATCCAACTCTCACACAAGCATCCACCACAATTAGCTAAGTTACAGCAAACAAGTTACTGTAGGTATTCAGTGGAAAAATACATAAAATCAGTATCAATGCATTCATGTATGAACAGTCAAGATCAAAGATAACAAATCAGTTCACAAAAATGCAATGTACAGAAGAAAAAGTTTCATTTCAACAACTAACTTCACTAATGTTCTCTAAACACTCTAAGCTCCTTAAGGGCCTTGTTGGAGAGGAGGGATATTTATTCATAAGATTTCTTTCCTAGGGCGGTCTCCTGGAAAACATTTCCTAAGGCTTTGTTTGGCTGCACACAAATACACCCCAATCCATACAGTTTGGGAGGGATTGAGGTGGAGTTTAAACTAAAATACACCTCAATCCCTCCCAAACCGTATGGATTGGGGTGTATTTGTGTGCAGCCAAACAAGGCCTAATTGTGTAGCCACAGAACAGTAACATACATGTTAACGAATTAATTTAAATAAGGAGGTGCAATCTTAAAATACATTGAGTCCTTCCAATCTAGAGTTTAAGAAATACAAAATTTGTTCAACAAGTATTAAACCTAACATGGTAATATCAAACAGCCGTCTGTAGTCTATCTGTTTCTGCACATGAGCAGCCATAGTAACACAAAATAAAGATAAGCAAATTAGAACTTCAATATTTAGAGGGTTCATACTACTTTAGTGTCATAATTTAGAGTTAACTCTATTTAAAATTTTTAGGAAATTGAATTGTTAGCTCCCCTTTATTGGAGGAGCCCCAATAACATTATCAGTATCAGGACACTGCTGCAGCAGACTACCAATAAGTCATCTCCAATATACACCCTGACATACTGGCCACTTATCATGGATGAACCAATCAATTCCTTTTTTATTTTCCCCTTTATACTCCCCGCTCCCACCCCCACAGCTCCCATTCCTATTCTCTCCCTTCTCTCATTCCCCACGGCACTTGCTCATCTCTGCCACCAACTCTGTCAAGGAACCCTCGCTGTACCAAGGCCTGGACCAGCCACGGCCTCAAATGCCCACAGCTGTGCCATGGCCTGGATCCGTTAAGATGAAGAGGATGATCTCCACCTCGAGAGGGTTGGCCACCCTTGACACCAGCATAAGAATGGGAATGTTTGCCATGCACCCTACGTCACAGCCAGGGCACACATCACACAGCTGGAGATGTTCCTAGGGGCTAGGGGTATCAAATTGAGGAAACCCTTCAATATGAACCCCCCCTCCCCAACCCACCCACCCACACCCACACCCACACAATATCCCAACAAAATTCCTAAGACACACACAAAAAAAAACAATGATATTGCACAGCAGGATAACCTATGCTTATCTATCAAATGAAAGCCCCACCTAAATATTGTATTAACGTTGCCATGGCACCATCTTTACTTCATTCAGAAAGAATGGTGCAAGGAAATGATTGTGTGCAAGCCTTCAAGGATAAATCTAAGTTAAATCTACTCAGCAGTATCCCCAAACACATGAAAATAGAGATATGTAAGCACTAGAAAAAAAAATAACTCCAAAGTAGTTATCATATTATTATATTTGATTGGGGGAAATGCAGGCACAGTAATGGTCCATACATCAGATATCAATTATAGCTAATACATGCAATGACACGTTAGCCAGTTATATGCAAAATAAATTAGCATGCATGAAAAAACACAGGATAAGCACAAATACATGGAATCATAGTTCATAAATAAAGTAAGCAAATATGTCTCCAATCTCTACTGCGTTTACTGGAATATAGAGTACAGATTACCAGAAAGTTGAAACTTTAAAAGTTTGAACTTTGTGTGTAACCTAATCATAAGTTCCTGATGCACTGATTAAGCATGCAAATAAAGCAATGGCAAGCAAATAAAATACTAACCATTTATTAATGCAGCTGTTACAGAAATTCTTATCACAGTTCTTGCAATTGGCAACACGCGCTGCTTTCTTCACCCCGCAGCAGTGACATGTTCTCGCTGCTGCTTTTGTCATACTCATCGCACGGGGAACAACCTAATCTCAACCAAACATAAGCAATAAGCAAAGACCCAACAGAAAGCTAAATAATGCAGATCAAACTATCAGTCTTGAACAATTGAATATTAGCTGGGTAACCTTAACAGGACCAACAGGCAATGGCTCAGCATTCTTGGAACGATAGCACCGCCGTACCGGTGCAGGAATCTCTACACCAACCTTGGCATTAACAGGTGTTGACAGTGCTGCTGGTCCACTGCTACCTGGCGAGATCGTCATCAGTCCATTCGGGAGATCCCTAGTCTGGCGGTCACCCGTGCCTGCCTGAGGGGATGGTGGAGGATTGATACTCCTCCTGCCCTTCCTCTTGTTCTTCTGCCTCTGAAGAGCAACAGCAAGGACCTCGCCATCGGCTGGTAGCTTCTTGCCCTTGTTGGCCCTCGCGTAGTGGTACTCGCAGAAGCTAACAGTTGGGAGTGCACGGCCCGAGCAGCGCCACTTCTTGCCATCGCTGCGACGGCAGCGGAGGTGGTCGGGCAGTGGTGGCGGAGAGTCACCACGCTCCCCCGACTTCCGACGGCGCCGGCGACGCGACGGCGTAGGGGTCTCCTCTGCTTCGTCGTCGGGAGTGGCCGCTCGCTTACGGCGGCGAGTGCGGGAAGGAGGGGATGGAGGGGATTCCTCTGCATCACCTTCGGTGTCGGAGTCCCCACCATCCTCTTCGTTCTCGCCGCCCGTCTCAGCGGCTTCCTCTTCACTCTCGCCGTCGGTCTCGGCGGTGGCTCGCTCCTCATCCTCGCCGTCGGATTCCTCGGCTTTGGCCTTCGGATCAGCACCCTTGGCATCTTCTTCGCGGTCGGAGCCAGTGTCACCGGCTTCTTCATCCTCGGCATCCCAGGCGTCAGGCTTCGCCTCCGCCTCGGTGGATGCCGCTTCAGCCTTGGCCTCGCCGGCTTTGGCTTCAGGTTCCGCATCCATCTCCTCCGCTCCGTTCTCGCCGGCCTCCTCGTTGGCCTCTGCATCCATGGACTCGGCGTCGCTCTCCGATTCGACTCCCTTGGCTTCGTCGCTCTCGGCGCCGGACTCCTCCGCCTTGGCGTCCCCCGCCTCGATCTCGGACTCGACGGCTTCCTCTAGCTCGGGCTCAGGAACGGGCTCGGCGGCCTTGGCTCTCGGCTTTGCCCTGCCCTTCCCCTTCCCCTTCCCCCTACCGCGGCGCGGCGGCATGGTGGCGGCGGCTAGGGTTCCGGCGAGTCGGCGGGGTCGGGATTGCTAGATCGAAGTGGGGGAAGTGGTGCGTGTACTGGCTGGCTCGGGGTGGGAGAGGGACACAGGCGAGGCGCGGGCTGCGGATGGGGTTAAGAGGGCTGGCTGCGCGACTGGGGCCCGCTCTCTGACTAGTCAGAGGCACATCGTTGGATGCGAAAGCATTAACGGGGCGGCGGTTACTGGCGATTCGAAAGCAGTAGGAATTTAATTCAGGGCCGTGGTGGGCTGCGCGGGGAGCGGCCCAGCCGTGGGATTGCGACTGGGCGGCCGAGATTGTACAATGTGCATTGATGGGGGATTTTTTTTTCTTTTTTGATTTGAAATTGAGGAATCATTTATAGGCGAGATTTGTCGCATGCATATATAGGAATCATTTATTGGCGGTTCAGTGGTGAGCTGCGCGTGATCTGGACCGTGTTAAATCTGAATTGAACGGTGGTAGGTAGACTAAAGAGTTTCCCCGTTTGAATCCGTTTCTTTGTGGGAGTTGTACCAAAAGCCCAGTCCATGAAATATCGCGGTCTTGCCTACTCTAAAGAAAGAGCCTATTATGGGTTTGGGCCTTCCAAAAAAGCCCACGGCCCACCGCTATAGGGAGCACGTATTTTTAGGGCCGGATCAGCAGCTGCAGCTTATGAAAACGCCAGTCATGGCGAAGACTGGCATGTGAAGAGCCGGACATGGCCAACGCAGCCCCGCGTGCCCTCTGCCTGTTTGCTCGTGGCTCGTGCCCAACGTGCTGGAGATGGGTGTGTCGGGTTCTCCCTCGCCGCGTGTGGTTCCGTTGGGCCTTGGGCGCGACGCCCACGAGCCGGTGAACGTGCTGCGGCCTGCGGAAGGGCCCACACGTGTTTTTTCACCGTGGGCCCTCGAAATCTCCAACTTCCCCACTCCCTTCGTGCCGGGGCCTACGCGCCGCCGCCCGCTGGCTGCTTGTCTCTATCTCGTCGACGTCGCCGGTGGCCGCGCCGCGCAAAACTGTGGCGGAGCTACGTATGGAGGCACCCGATCAGCCCACGGTGAGGGACAGAGGGAGGCGTGCGGTGGGGTACCCTGCTCAAAGTGCTCGGATCGGATGAACTGCTAAGGGCCCGGCCGCACGGGCGCCCACGAGCGGGTGACGAGCGACCACCTCGGATGACTACGGCGAGCAGCGGTGTGTTCTGAAATGGTGTGGCCGGTTAGGATGCTCATCTATTTTTGTTTGTCTTTTTGATTGAAACCTTGAACTGGCTCAGTGTGCAACACTGAATAGCAGCTGAACATTGTTCAGGCTTTGTTGCCGAATACCGGCTGTTATCTTCATTTCATTGTCATGTACTGTATCATGTAATACTGTTTGGTTGTGGATTATTTGAAAAGTGAAACAGTTGTGGACACTTCTGAAGCTATCCAGATTTGAAAATTTAAAGTTATGCAAATATTTTTGAAGCTAATCAGTAAGTCCTGACGGAGATATGCTTGACCAGTTGTAGAGCTCAAAGAGAAATTGCAGCACCGGTTAACAGCTTTCCTTGAGGGCAGGGGCAGACCCAGAAATCTTCTAAGCCCTGGGCTCAACCATATAATAAATGGCTAAATCATTTTTTCCTTCGTAATTTTAGGGTTGATCAAATATGTTTATGTGAAATTTTCTTGCCAAGGCCAGGGCTGGAGCACGGGCAGCCCTGCCCCTGGGTCCGCCACTGCTTGAGGGCGTGGCAGCACCTGCAGTGCTGCCTCACTCATCCTGTACACCTTCTCGACGGTACCACGCCCGCAGGTGCTGCCTCACTCATCCTGTACACCTTCTCGACGGTACCACGCCACCACCATCCACTGGGCGCACGGTCGAATGCTTGATGCAACTGATGTTGATGCTCCCTTCTCTCCCTGTCCCCACTCCCCAGGTCTCACCTGGACCATCAGAGCAGCTGGGGACACGGTTTACTCTGGCCCTGGATTCAAGGTCTAGATTCCCACAGTATCCTCTCCCCTTCCCTCCTTGCTTAGCTCTTTGAAATTTTACATCATGTAGTTTCAGTTTCAAATTGAGCTTCCCTTACATTCTACAGATGCCAATGGAAGGTTCACTATGTATACTGTGGAAGATTAAGGTCACCTGAATCAAGAAGACTGATTACAAGCTCAAAGGGACTAGGAAACTAGAGAATGTGTTCAAATACACACCATCATCACAGCAGAAAGAAATGCAGCTTGCACTTCTTGCTGAACAGGTCAGTTTTTTTTAATATAACTGAACAGGTCAGGATACACATTGCCATGATTCTTTAATTGGCAACATGGAATGCTTTCCTGGCTCTGTTCAGTGACTGTGATCCCAGCTCGTTGTGGTAACACGCGATCTCAGGAAACATATAATATTTCCATGTGATCTTAGGCGTGTAGATAGCAACTTCTTAGATCACATAATCTTCCACAGAAAGTGACCTTTGTTTCTTTTATTTTGCTCCCCCTCCTAGTTTCTGTCTCTTCATCCGTTTGTTCCTTTGGTGTTTCCTTTTGGCTCCATGGCAGGCTCTTCGTCATACAGCGTTCTCCCTGTAAAGACAGTTTCCTAAATTACACAATTCAATTTCTCCGCTCAATACAAAATGGTATGCTATATGGAGCTCTGGTACAACCAGTTTAATTCTTGCCATTCTTTCTGCCCCTTGTTTTCTTGATTTGTAGGGCCATCAGACTGAACAGACCATGGACAATGATGATGAACAAATTGGAGTTGCTAAAACTCAGGTTTACACTTGTTGCCCTTACTGAACATATGCTTTGGTATTTTTATATAAGCTAAATATTGGTGGCTGAATGATAGGTGTGCTGATTGTAGGGAAAGTATTGGGGCATTTTCATCTGCTGGCTTCTTGGAAATGGATGTCTATTTGGGTTCAATGGGATGCTTACAATTGAAGATTACTACATGTACCTCTTCCCAGTATGATGGCTAAAATTTTCATCTGTTTCCATGTACCTTAATTTGCTGCTAAAAATGATTTGATGCCTTCTGAATGCAGAAGTACCATCCAACGAGAATTATTACTCTCACCTATCAGCCCTTTGTTCTTGCCACAACCGCTATATTCACGTATTACGAGGCAAAGATCAATACTAGGGTGCGCAACTTGGCAGGATACATGCTATTCTTCTTGAGTTCATTTGGAGTGATCATTGTAAGCCTTGCTGATTTTACTGCCTACAAACACATACGTGCTCTTCACTTATTTGTTCTTGCTCGGGATAGCTGGATGTTTTGTCTTCAGGAAGTGGTGGAATTGCCCCATTCATTGGTGTCTGTATCATTGCTGCTGCTTTTGGCATAGCAGACGGTCATGTTCAAGGCGGAATGACGGGTGATCTGTCCCTGATGTGCCCGGAATTCGTCCAGGTCCGGTTATGTATAATCACTGATTCACCATTGCAACAACAATTTACAGGTAATATTTGTTCAGAATTTGTTCAATATAAACTTACTAATACACTGTTCGGTATGTTTGGATTTGGATTTCCAGTCCTTCTTTGCTGGCATAGCTGCATCAGGTGCAATAACTGCAGCATTAAGGTTCTTCACAAAAGCGGTTTTTGAGAATTCCAGAGATGGCCTGCGGAAAGGAGCTAGTATGTGGCAACAATCAGATTTGCATTTACCTCATGATATATAAAATCTACCATTACTGATACATATGGATGAAACTACTCAATTGATGGCAGTGCTGTTCTCTTCAATCTCATGCTTCTTTGAGCTTCTATGTGTTCTACTTTATGCTTTGGTATTCCCAAAGTTGCCAATTGTGAAATTCTACCGTTCAAAAGCTGCCTCTGAAGGGTCTCAGACAGTCACTGCTGACCTTGCTGCTGGAGGCATCAAAAGCCTACGAAATCCATTGGTACCCACGTGACTGACAGAAAATCTTGTTTCAGTTGAAATGCAACCTCATGATGGTGAATTTCTCGTGGATTGGTCAGGCTGAGGAAGATCCTGTGATTGAACGGTTAAACAACAAGCGGTTGCTGCATCAGAACATGGACTATGCTCTGGACATGTTCCTGATCTATGTCCTAACACTCTGGATTTTTCTAGGGTTTTTGGCAGAAGACACTGGATCACACAGCTTGGGTTCTTGGTACTAATCCTACTTTAATTTATTTATCAAGTTGAATATGTCGTCCATGTGAATGATTGTGTGGCAGAACCTTCCAAATTATATGGCCCACAAGCACCTGATATTGTCCCTAAGACCTCTGTCAGCCATACTTGTGTACCACATAACTTGAAAAGTTCTGTCGGGTGAAACCCCGATGACACCACGATCCTCCAGGATCCACTTCTTACAAAGAACTTGCAGTATTACAACCATTTATACAAACATAACAGAGTAGCGGAAGATTTACAAAAGAAAATTACAACACTTGATCAGAGTTTGATTAAACAAAACTTAACTGGGTTTACGGAAGCGAGAAAAGAACTTTGTAGACGGAAGATATTCGATCATGCCAAGCCCACTGGTATGACCAAAGTCAGCAACACTAGTCCACACCTGCAACAGGGGTCAAACAAACCCTGAGTACAAAAGTACTCCGCAAGACTTACCCGACGAAAAAGAGGGGAGAAGACTCAGGAATGTTGGTTGATAGGAATCAAGGTAAGGCTTTAGCAAGAATCAAGGACACTTTTGCGGAGAAGCGACTAATGTTGATCCTTACTATTCATTCTTATCCGATATTTTCTTTAAGCATTAAGCTATCCATCTAGGTTATCCTAGTCTAGAGCAAACACTTGTCAAACAAGATCTCGATTTCAAAACTTTCCAACCTCATCATCTTTCATCATTACTACGATGCCGGGACTCGGATCACGGCTCCCATATCGTGGAGCACACGACGATTCGAATCGCTTTATATACCCAGCTGGGGCTTCCTAGCCACACGATGTATGCAGGACCGAACATCTCACATACATCAACTCACGCTTGCATTTCTCCGGACCGAACGGGTCCTAGCCACGAGAGCACAAGTACACCATCTCCCTACGCCGTCGGTCTGGCCACAACCGTCGACGGTGCGCTCGTAGTGTGGGTACACGCTACTTCCCGTCCGGTGTCCGTTCTCGTATGGATCGTACAAGGGAGCTTACCGCCATTAGCATGCGACTAGTACTATCCAATAACCTCATGATCCCAGGGCCAAACAACGGACGGTCCTTAACCGACACAAGTGGACGACACTACACCAGGGCACTAGCCCTTCCTGATGCAAGTCACTCTACCGGCGTCTCAATTTACTTATCTTCATGTTCTTATTGAGTATCCTTGACCCGATCGAAGTAAAGGATAAACAATAAGCAACATCAGGTTTTCATAATTGCCCTCAACGGGGATATTGTGATCAACTTTTGAAACATTTTATTTGCAAAACTTATGCTATCAGCAAGACTATGCATATACTAAATATTTTCAAATCAAAACAGGTTTCAGGGATATTATCTCAAGTTATGTGGCAGAACCTTCTAAATTACATGGCCCACAAGCACCGACATTGTCCTTAAGACCTCTGTCGACCATACTTGTGTACCACATAACTTGAAAAGTTACGTCGGGTGAAACCCCGATGACACCACGATCCTCCGGGATCCACTTCTTACAAAGAACTTGCAAGTATTACAACCATTCATACAAACATAACAGAGTAGCGGAAGATTTACAAAAGAAGATTACAAACACTTGATCGAGTTTGATTAAACAAAACTTAACTGGGTTTACGGAAGCGAGAAAAGAACTTTGTAGATGGAAGATATTCGATCATGCCAAGCCCCTTTGGTATGACCAAAGTCAGCAACACTAGTCAACACCTACAACAGGGGTCAAACAAACCCTGAGTACAAAAGTACTCCGCAAGACTTACCCGACGGAAAAGAGGGGAGAAGACTCAGGAATGCTGGTTGATAGGAATCAAGGTAAGGCTTTAGCAAGAATCAAGGACACCTTTGCGGAAAAGCGACTAATGTTGATCCTTACTATTCATTCCTATCTTGATATTTTCATTAAGCATTAAGCTATCCATCTAGGTTATCCTAGTCTAGAGCAAACACTTGTCAAGCAAGATCTCGATTTTCAAAACTTTCCATCCTCAGCAACTTTCCTCATTACTACGATGCCGGGACTCGGATCAAGTCTCCCATATCGTGGAGCAACGACGATTCGAATCGCTTATATACCCGTAGGGGCTTCTAGCCACACGATGTATGCATGATGACCATCTTACATACATCAACTCAACGCTCGGATTTCTCCACACCGAAGCGGGCGTACAAGTACTCCACCTCTCTACGGCCGCTCGGTCACTTCGGGCGGTGCGCATCGTAGGATGGGTACACGCCATTGTCCGTTCTAGTAACGAATAGTCCAAGTGGAGCTTACCGCCATTAGCATGCGACTAGTACTATCCAATAACCTCATGATCCCAGGGCCAAACAACGGACGGGCCTTAACCGACACAAGTGGACGACACTACACCAGGGCAATAGCCCCTTCTGATGCAAGTCACTCCACCGACGTCTCAATTTACTCATCATCATGCTCTTGTTGCGTACCCTTGACCTGATCAAAGTGAAGGGATACCAACAAGTAACATCAAGTTTTCGTAATTGCCCTCAACGGGGATTTTGTTATCACATCTTTTAAAAACATTTCGTAAAGCCTTTGCTATTTGCAGGGCTAAGCATACACTTGCATTTTCGAAATCAAAACAGGTATCTAGGGAATATATCAAGGTACGGTAAATGCATCAAATTAGGAGATCACACAACTCCTATTACCTAATGCATCACATCATCAACATAAAATTATAAAGAACTTTTGAAATTCAAGAAAGGGTTTAATGTATCCGGGGCTTGCTGCGTTGCGAGAAGGTTAGTTGTTAGTCTTGATGTTGGCATCGTCGGTGGATTCATCTCTTCGGGACTTGGATCAACTCAAACTTTCTCTGAAGCTTTGACCAACGCGATCCATCTTGCTCGTATACTACACGTGATAATAATGCATGCTTTAATGATATGCGTGACATGATGCGAAAGATGCAACATGGATGAAACAACTCACTTTTTATTATCTTGAGTACAACTTTCCTTCACGGTAAAGTTGCATTAAGAGATCATAACTAACATCGATGACAACGGACTAACGGTACACAAGCAACATAAAATGCCGAAGGTCATTTAGGGTTAATGACCTAGGGTCATCACTCAATCCCAAACTCAATCAACCCTATAGTGATTAAGGTAAATTACTAATTTATTAACCATTTTTACGAGTTGTTGAAAGCCGTTAATTAAACCTACTAATTAATTAACTATTACTACACATGTGATGATGACTACAACTAATACTACACAACCAAGCCATGGATCATTAAAGTGAATAATGGTCCATGGTTTTTCAAACAATATCAAAAACAATCAAACCTGAATGAATTCTAGTTTTGCTACTTAAGTACTTTAATTATTTATTAAGCATATGTGAGCAACACTATTGCTACTTCACAATATGACAAGCCATGGATCAGTGGTGACTGATGAACCATGGTCTTCAAGCAAAGCCACAATTCACTCAACATTTTAATTAGAAAGCTAATTAACTAATAGTTATTTTATTAATCATTTTCACGGGCTTTAAACAAGGTGTAAATTATTCTTTATAGGAAACTTGCTCAAAACAGTACCAAACTTTTTAGTGAAGGTCACTTTTCACATGAAAAGCTTAACCCTAAAGTTTCATGATTTTTGGATTAATATATTGCTCTACAAAAATCAAACACTAAGCATTTCTTAATTAAAGCATGCAATTATTAAACATGACAAAAGCACTTAACATGCTGCACACACATTTTTCTTAAGCAGAGCATCACTCAAGGATCACAAACATATATTTGTCATATTTTTATTTGCCCAGAAATAATTATTAAGAAATTATGAAAACTCAGTAGAGAAATTCATTTTGGAAAAAGGAAAAACATTTCATAACCGCGCTTGAGGCTCTTTGTGCGGCCCGTCGGCCACTTCGGCTCGCTCCCTCCCGCTCTCAGCCTCCCCCTCTCTCTGACAGCTAGGCCCGACCCCCCTTCTTCTTCCTTCTCGGCCGAACGGCGCAGGGGCGGCGGAAGTTTGGCGGCGACGGCCGGCGGTGGCAAACGGTCGGCCAATGGCGGAAACGTGGGCTGCCATGGGCTCGGCAAGAGGCGCACCTGCTGGTGCCCTCGGCTTGACAGGAGAGGGTGACCGGGCGGCGTAAAGTGGCCATGGCGGCTCGTCGAACTTGGACACGGCAATGCGGCGGCGGAAATGCCACCACCGGCGTTAATTGACCTGGATAGGGATTGATAAGGGTTCGAGGGGACTCCCCCGCGACTTCGCTGCTCGGTTGGGTTGAGGCGGTGATGGAACGGAGGGAGTTGGCCGTGGCGGAGATGGGTGTGACAGCACGAAGGCGCGGGCGGCCCGTTCGTTCGGCAGATTGCGATGGTAGAACTCCAACGGTTGGTTTGTGAAGCTATAGAAGGTCGAGGCAATGCGAAAGTGGTGGTGTTAATTCTTATTTGGAGATGCTCGGGAGGTGGCTAGCACGGCTAACGAACTTCGGCGGCGCTTCGGCCGGCTCGAGAAAGAAGCGCTTGCCGCTTATTACGGTGACGATAGCTCGCGACTGCGTGCTCAACCGAGTCGCCAGGAGATAGCGGAAGGGTGGATAAGGTGGCAGGGGCGATGATAGTGCAGGGAGCTTGAATTTCACGGGCGAACTCATGGCGGTTCGACCGGCCAGGAGATGGAAAAGGCGCGGCGGCGGCGGTCGGCATGGTGCTTTATAAGGCAAGGGAAGGAATGGAGGGTGGCTAGCACCTTCGCGGCGTGCCCATGTGGTTGGCTGGCTGGCGTCTCGGCCGGCGAAGACGCGAGAACGCCACGGCGATGGACGGCCGGCGGCACACCGGCAAAAGCCCCAGCGATGGCGGAGGAGGGTGGCTCGAATACTGTAGCGGTGTCCCCTCCCTTCCCGATTTTCTTCAAATTTCTCCAAACTTCATGTAACCACTTGAAAATACCCCAAAATAGAAGTTGTGCAAAATAATGAGCTCTACAACTTCTATTAAAGAAGTTTCATCAAATTTCAAATATTTTTGAATTTGCAGTTTGAAATTGAAAAAGGATTTAAACTCAAACTTTTAGGAATTCAAAATTACTTTTAAATTTTGAATAAAAGGTGAAAATCTCCAAAAATAAAAAGTTGTTCCATTTTTTCAAGATCTTCAACTTTTATTAAAGGAGTTTTGCATGAAACTAAATAGATTTTGAATTGGGGTTTAAAAATCAAAAAGGGGTTAAATCTTTATTTGACAAACTTTTGGAATTACTTTTGATTTTATTCAAAAACTTGAAAAACTTTATTTACCAAACTTGTAGAGCTCAAAGATATGCACAGTCTGTATTTTTGGAGTTTTCCCAAATTTTGAACATTTTGAGGTGCAATTGTAAAGGGGGCAAAAACACTTTGAAATTCACCCTTTTTGAAAAGATTTTCAAATAGAATCTTTGGGCAATTAATTAATGATGATGTGGCACTTTTCAAACCCAACCAATGGCATACTTTCAAAGTACAAACTTCATACTTTAAAATAGTGCCATTGGTTAGCAACTTTTATTTAGAAAATTAATTATGGTTAGCTCCTCAAAATTGAAAATGATATTCGAACCCCAACACTTAGCCATTTCTAGCTAGGGTTAGAATTTGAATTCCCATTTCAATTTTGATTCTTTCTTTTGCATCATTGGCTTGTAAAACATGTTTGAGATGTGAGTTAGGGTTAGCCAAGCACTTGCAAGCAACAAGGTTGGTTTTAATTGATTGCTTTTATAAACCAAAAGTAAAGTTGTGAGTGAAATTTGGTGATATACACATACACATGCGATATAAAAGAGCGTAAACAGCCCTAGAACCGAATAAACTCATTTTAGTTATTCACATTAGGGTTCTCTAATTGTGAATGCTTATGCAATGCTTATGATGACATGGCAGGTTTAGGTTAACGTAACACCGGGGGTGTTACAAGGTACGGCAAATGCATCAAAGTAGGATATCACATAACTCCTAATACCTAATGCATCATATCATCAACATAAGATTATAAAAGACTTTCGAAATTCAAGGAAGGGTTGAATGCATCCGGGGCTTGCCTGTGTTGCAGAGAAGTTAGTTGTTAATCTTGACGTCGACATCCTCGGTGGAAACATCTTTTCGGGACTTGAATCAACTCGAACTTTCTCTGAAGCTTGACCAACGCGATCCCACTTTCTCGTATACTACACGTGATAATAATGCATGCTTTAATGATCTGCATGACATGATGCAATGATGTGGGGCAACTTGAATGAAACAACTCAACTTACTATTATCTTGAGTACAACTTTCCTTCACGGTAAAGTTGCATTTAGAAACCACAATTAGCAACTACGACAACATTAAATAACGTAATCAACTTAAACAAATTGCCGAAGGTCATTAGGGTTAATGACCTAGGGTCATCACTCAATCCCAAAATCGATCAAACCTATGGTGATTAAGGTTAATTACTAATTTATTAACCATTTTTTACAGTTGTTGAAAGCCGCTAATTAAACCTACTAATCAAAGATTAAATGAAGAAACTACTTCACATGAAATGATGACTACTACTATACATGTGATGATGGTCACTAGTAACATTACACAATCAAGCCATGGATCAGAGGTGGTTAATGATCCATGGTCTTCAAGAAATACCCAAAAGGAAACAAACCTAAGTGAAGCATATACTAATTAAACATTTTATTATTTAATAAGCATGGAGACAACACTATATATAGATCATGCATGATCATGCTTTGGGCCAGTGATGTTTTGCTGACCCAAGGTCTTCAAACAATACCATAAAGCAATTAACACTTTAATTGGTCAAGTAATTAACTAAATAGTTATTTTATTAATCATTTTCATGGTCATTAAACAAGGTGAAATTAATTATAAAAGTAAACTTATTCAAAACAGTGCACAAATTTTAGTGGAGGTCACTTTTAGCATGAAAAGCTTGCTCCTAATTTTTCATGATTTTTGGATTAATATTTTATTCTACAAAAATCAAACATCAGGCATTTATTAATTAAAGCATGGAATTATTAAATATAACAAAAGTACTAATCATGCAGCAAACATATTTTTCTATGAAACTGCACAACATGTGGATCACACACATATTTTTGGTTATATTTTTATTTGCCTAGAATATTTATTTATGAAATTAGCAAAACCAGAAATGAAAAACATTTCGAGAAAAAAAAAAAGAAAAGCAAAAACGCTTTTGCTTCTCACCCGGACCGGCCCATTCGCCCATCGCGCGGCCTGGTCATGCGAGGTGCGCGGCCCTCCCCCTCCCCCTCACCCTCACGCTGACAGCGGCCCCCCCGCTGTCGGCCCGCCTCTCCTTCTCTTGCCACTCGAATGCAGGAACGGCGGCGGGTGCACGGCGGAGTTCGCCGCCGGGCGAGCTCTCCGGCGATGGCGGTGGCACCACCGTGGTCGCCATCGCCCCTGCGCACCCGTCTATGGCCTCGTTGGGTGGATTAGCGGGTCGGCTCGTGCTCAATGATGGCCATGGCAACACTGGGCGGAGGAGGGGGCGCGACGACGTTCAGTGGAACCGCGACGCGCAGAGATGAATTGGACGGGCGGTGAGAACCGGGGAGGAGGCTAAGCGGAGTTACTGGTGGTTTTGATTGGCCAGTGGTGTGCCGGAGGGAGTCGCCAGGCGAGGCGGAGCTCGGGCGGGCGAACAAAGAAGCGGCGCGCGGCAAGGCTCCGCTCCGGCGAACGGCGACGGTAGCGTGTTTCGGGAACAAGCCGACGAGCATCACCGCCCAAATCGGAGCTGGGGCACTGGTTATTTTGGCCGGAGGCTCATCGGACACCGACGCGGTTGAACGAGCTTCGGTGGCGCCGGGCGGCCGGGCCTGGGAAGAAGGTGGCGCGCGAGCCCTTCCCTTGACCGGGAGACCGCTACTGGGGCGGGCTTGGGTGATGCGCTAGAAGGTGTCGAGACGGGGTGCAAGCCATTGGAGATGACAGTGGTGCGTGCTGCACGAATTTGGGCGGCGGCCGGATATAGACGACGGCGAGCAGGAGGAGAAAAAGAAGCCGCCGACTGTCGACGCTCGACATTGATGAAGCATGGGCGGGTCAGTGAGGTGTGCAACACCTTTGCGACGCTGTTCGTGCAGCCGTCCGCGTGCCCCGGCGCGAGAAGGTGCGGCAGGGCCACGGCGGCCGCCGGTGACCAGTGAAGGGGGAGGAGAAAAGGAATCCCCCTCGGGTACTGTAGCACGCAGACACCTCACCCTTTTTCTTTTGACAAAATTATTCTCAAACTTTGAACTGTACTTGAAAAACTCCAAAAATAGAAGTTGCTCAAATATTTATGCTCTGCAACTTTGGTTAAAGAAGTTCAGTCAAATTCTAAATAATTTTTGAATTACATTTCAACTTTGAAGGAAAGGCAAAAATCCTAACTTTAAGGATTTTAAAATTACTTTTAAATTTTGAATAAAAGATGAAAATATTCAAAAATAAAAGTTGTTCCATTTTTAAAGATCTACAACTTTAATTTAGAAAGTTTTTCATGAAACCAAATAATTTTTGAATTAGAGTTTAAAACTCAAAAGGGGGCAATTTCCAATTCAAACACTTTTTGAAATTACTTCAAATTTTATTCAAAAACTTGAAAAACTTTATATACCAAAGTTGTAGAGCTCAAAGAGATGTACAAACTGTATTTTTGGAGTTTTCCCAAATTTTGAATATTTTGAGCACAATTGAAAAGAGTTTAAACAGGAAATTTGAACTTTAGGGTTTTTGAAAGGATTTCAAATTGAAACTTAAAATTTCCCCAAAATGAAAGTTGTTCAAAATCCTAAGATCTACAACTTTGCTTTTGGAAGTATACCCAAATTCCAAATAATTTTGAAAATCCCTTTTTAAGTCCAAATCAGGGTTTTAAAAATTGACCCTTTTGCAAATTCAAACTTTGGGCAATTAATTAATGATGTTGTGGTACTTTTCAAACCCAACCAATAGCATACTTTCAAAGTACAAAGTTCATACTTTGAAATGGTGCCAATGGTTAGCAACTTTTATTTGGAAAGTTAGTTATGGTTAGCTCGTAAATTGAAAATGAAATCCGAACTCCAACACTTAACCAAATATGGAAAATGTTGGCAATTGAATTCCAATTCCAATTTTTGTTCTTGCTTAGCATCATTTAAATTGTAAAACATGGTTGAGGTGTGAGTCAGGATTAGCCAAGCACTTGTATTCACCAAGGTTGCTTTTAGGTTAATCATTTTTAGAAACTTGATTAAACATGTATGCGAAATTTAAGTGGTGTATACATACACACGAGATACAAAAGAGCTCAAACAACACTAGAACTTTGTAAACTCATTTTAGTTACACATGCCAGGGTTCTCTAATCATGATTAGCATCTCAAAACACTATAGCATACAAGACAAATCATTACTTATACAAAGATTATTAACACCATGACATGCTCTAATGCACTTGATGCTTGGTGATTAATGAATTAATAAACATGATGCTCAATGCATAACATGATGACATGGTGGGTTTATGGTGGGTTTAGGTTAACGTAACACCAGGGTGTTACAGATTGCTACTTTCATTTCACAATTTAGGTACGTGCTTGTCTTGATTGCGAGCTTTAACGTGTCGGACCTGATCGGAAGATACCTCCCTCTGATCGAGCAAATCAAGCTGACTTCCAGGACGGGGCTACTAATCGTTGTCATCTCTAGATTCCTGCTCGTCCCTGCGTTCTACTTCACGGCAAAGTATGGTGACCAGGGCTGGATGATCATGTTAACATCGCTCCTTGGACTGAGCAATGGCCATCTCACCGTCTCCGTCCTCACTGAGGCGCCCAAAGGTTACAAGGTTGGTGTATGAACATTTGAAACTGCCATTGTTGCTTGCAGCAGAGTTTGCTCAGGCTTATCTACATTGCCGGTGTTTTTTTTTCTCGAATAACGTTGCTGGTGTTTCTATTGCAGGGGCCAGAACAAAATGCTCTGGGGAACCTGCTGGTGCTTTTCCTCTTGGCAGGCATATTTGTTGGTGCTGTTTCTGATTGGTTGTGGCTCATAGGCAAAGGGTGGTGACCGAACTTATTTTCCCCAGGTGTACTTATGCAAGTGGGCAGATCATGCAATTAATAACTCATTTCAATATTTAACAGAAAACTTAAAGTGTATTTTTATCATAATCAATATGAATGAATTATTCACATGCTATGCAGTTGTCATAGTGTTGAATACCTCAATTTTTTGGGAACTGAATAACATTGGACATCAGGACTTCAGGAGTTGTAGGGCTATAGACCTTTTTTCTAATTTAGTTATTTTTTGAAATATTTTTTACATTTAGACCCATGGAAGAGAGATATGCATAAATGGATCGCCATGACCTTTGGCGCCTTGGTTATACAATTCGGTGTAGTGCTACTTGGCGCCGAGATGGCTAACGAGGTAGCCGACGTGGCAAGGGATGGGCATCATGGGCTCGTGACCCATGGTGGCCTCGTCGCTAAGTATTCTGTGCTGAGGCTTTGTGCCAAAAGGGCTAGCTATGGTTGCGCCCCGCCCCGCACCCCCGCGGCCCGGTCCGCTTCCTTCTATCTCATCCTCCAGTTCATGTTCTAACTCCCCTGTTAAGGTATAATAGTCAAGGGTATAGTGTACTCTCCTAGTTAGGGTTCCTCCCTTTGTCTCGCTCGTACTTTATATAGAGTTATCATTGGGTCTCAATACAACCATCCAATTCAATGTCTTTTATTTGTAACATGGTATTAAATTCCTACATCTGCTGGACCCGAGAACCGCGGAATCTGACCTGAAACCGCCCCACTGCCATCCTGTGGTTTGTATGTTGAATCATAGTTAAATCATTGGTTTGTCATGCGAGTATATTGATATGGTGGACTTGGACAATTGTGGCTTTAATTGTTGAAACTTTGTGTTGCATGTATCTTGAATGTTGCATTTTTTTAGATTAAGTAAAAATGTTCTGGCCTCAGCTTACCGAAGTTTGAAAGCCTACAGCCAAATCATGAATGTTGCTTAGATGAATTTATGGTTTATTTCTTTGCGACCAAATCATTTGGATGACACTATAAGGTACCGCAGCCTTGTCCCTGGTGCTGAATTGCTGATTGATATACCAAAAATCCGTTGGCATGGGCTCTAGGCAAGGCAGAAACTCACTCTGTTCTACTTGCGTCAGTTGCGTGGATTCTGGGCCATACAATTATGCAACCATTGGTGAGCATGGGTTGCCATGTACTAATGTGAATGCAAGAGCTTCTCCATGCATTGGTTCAACGATCCTTGCAAAAAATATTGCAATGATTCAACGAACCTTTCTTTTATCCCCAGGCCGGCAGGCCCGAGACTCAAAATGTTAAAATACTTCCACTTGCCACACTGAACATTACCATTTTTTTCTTGCCAAGAGTCATGTGGATGTGATTGTGATCCCCTTCTGCTAGAGTCAACATATGAAGTAAGCATCTGTATAATAATACTTCCACAGGATCCAGTCTGTATTTGCTGTTTGGTTCATCTAGTAAGCATCTGTATAATAATACTTCCACAGGATCCAGTCTGTATTTGCTGTTTGGTTCATCTAGTAAGCATCTGTATAATAATACTTCCACAAGCATCTGTATTTGCCGTTTGGTTCATCTAAGCTTATCATCTTCCCCTGCCGGGTGCAGCCTCTTCTCCTAGTCTACTCTTTATTTCTTTTGCGCCTGTAAACTTCTTAGTCGTCTGTCTACATATGCTTCCCTTGCTTTTCTATGTGTGATTCACAGCTCTTCATCTTAGAGTGCCATCACCATAAGTACTCTTTGTGTTCCAAGTGATTTGACATATCTTTGTGTGATCTCTTCCTCTCATGTTTGTTTTTTATCTATATATAGGGCCATCAAAGTGACTACAAAACATGGCATACAAGAAAGAAGACCCTGCACTTGCTGCAAATCAGGTTTGCGTTAGCTCTCCTCAGTGCAATGGTTCTTGTAAACCTTCACTCAATATATTTTGGTTTCTGCAACAATGGTATACTAATCACAGGGAAAACATTGGGGCATTTTCATCTGCTGGCTTCTGGGAAATGGATGCCTCTTTGGGTTCAACAGCATGCTTACTATTGAAGATTACTACACATACCTCTTCCCAGTACGATGTACATGTTGTTGTTCTCTACTTACTTGTCCAACTGTGTCGAAACTACTGATATTAAATGATATACTGTTTTATGCTTTCTGAATTCAGAAGTATCACCCCACTAGAGTTGTTACACTGACATATCAACCATTCGTCCTCGCCACAACTGCCATATTCACGTATCATGAGGCAAAGGTCAACACTAGGTTGCGCAATCTGGTGGGGTACACACTATTCTTCTTGAGCTCATTTGCAGTAATCATTGTAAGCATGACTAATTGTATTGGACGTTCTTGTTTGAATAGTTAATCCACCATCATATCTCACGTTTCCACTGATCTTCTCTTAAACATTGCAGCTGGATATTGCAACTTCAGGAAGAGGTGGAATTGCCCCCTTTGTTGGCATATGTATCATTGCTGCTGCTTTTGGGGTTGCTGATGGTCATGTGCAAGGTGGGATGACAGGTGATCTCTCTCTGATGTGCCCAGAGTTCATCCAGGTATCACTTGATAAGAATCTTTTGTTCTTGGAAAGATTCAAGAAACACATTTTAGATTCAAGAAACACATTTTGAAGCGTAGCTTGACTTATGTGTTGATCCATTTTATTATTTTTAGTCCTTCTTCGCTGGACTGGCTGCATCAGGAGCGATAACCTCTGCGCTGAGGCTTGTAACGAAAGCAGCTTTCGAGAATTCCCGAGATGGACTTCGCAAAGGAGCTAGTATGTTGATCAACTGTTTATAAAATTACATTTGCATCTGTTTATTTCATCTGATTTACTTGGGCTACAATTTATGCAGTGCTCTTCTCCTCGATAGCATGCTTCTTTGAGCTGCTATGTGTCCTGCTATATGCTTTCGTCTTTCCGAAACTGCCAATTGTGAAGTTCTATCGTTCAAAGGCAGCTTCAGAGGGATCTTTGACGGTAGCTGCTGATCTTGCTGCTGCTGGCGTCGAAAATAGCCAAAATCCAATGGGATTTTTTTTAATTCGTAGTAAGTTCCTTATAATTGCATATGATCTGTCGAAGCTAATTTCATGATCTTTTCAGTCCGAAGAAGACCCTGCACGTGTGGAGCGCTTGAGCACAAAGCAACTGCTACTACAGAACATAGACTATGCACTGGACATGTTCCTGATCTATATATTGACTCTGTCCATCTTCCCAGGTTTTTTAGCTGAAGATACTGGATCACACAGCTTGGGATCTTGGTACTGTACTATCTGAACTTCTGTAGTTTACTTTAGCAAACGAAAGGATCCACTCACGCCATGTCACATCATTATGCAGGTATGCACTTATCTTGATTGCAAGCTATAACGTGTGGGATCTGATTGGAAGGTACGTACCCCTGATTGAACAAATCAAGCTGAGGTCTCGGAAGGGTCTTCTAGTTGCTGTCGTTTCACGGTTACTGCTCGTTCCTGCATTCTACTACACTGCAAAGTATGGCGATCAGGGCTGGATGATCATGCTAACGTCGTTCCTCGGTTTGAGCAATGGCTATCTCACCGTGTGTGTCCTCACTGAGGCACCCAAAGGATACAAGGTTAGCTTATAGATGCTTTCAGCTCAGCATGAGAGAATCACTGTTATCTTTTGCAACATCTAATGAAGCTGTGTACACGATGGTGCCTGCAGGGACCAGAACAAAACGCTTTGGGCAACTTGCTTGTGCTTTGCCTCCTGGGTGGCATCTTCTGCGGTGCCGTTCTTGACTGGGTGTGGCTCATAGGCAAAGGATGGTGATCAGATCGTGTAGCACAAGCTCTTCCTGTCCTTCAGTCATTGTATTCTGATGTGTGGTTGCAATCAAGCGTGTCGCAGCATTTGGATCATCTTGTGCGGAAGATTTCAGCTTCCAATCGCACTGACTGCATTTCTCAGGACTTCAGGTTTCGCTTACAACTCTTTTTTGGGCCAAGAAGCAGTGGGAACAAGAAGTAATGAAAAACGAAAAGGCACGCGCTGAACTGAATTGTACAATTCTGTGACCATATAATGCTGTGATGTCCTTGTGTACCAATTTGTATAATTTTATTTTCCTCCAGTTGTGTAGAGCAAAAGTTGCAAATGTTCCACAAATGCAAAGAGAGGCTTGAAACTGAATACAGACTGTATAGTTTTTTGGGAAAGATTTTCTACCTGATTGAAGGGCGGTTCTGCTGAAATTATATGCCCAGAAAAAAAAGGCTTACGCATTATTGAAGGCATCTGATACAATCACGCACAATTACATGTTGTCAGCATCGTTGCTGACAAGTCTCTGGATTAGCTGCTGGTGCGTGCAACTACCAATTATTTGATCGGCTGGGAAACATAGTTTAGGCCCACATTCACACGGGTGTGTTGTGTAACACACAAAAAATAAGATTCTTGCTGAGATAAGGAACATCACATTCACGGGTTCACAGCGGTTGACTACTCAAAGGGAAAGGGAAAGCGTCCAGGAAAAGCTGCGACTTGGAAGCAAACGGATTACATCAACGAGCAAAACTAGTCCAAAGTGGCCGGCAAGGAACGAAGAAAAAGGACAAGATGAGAACCCTAGTAACGTACAATAAATTAGTACTACAAACAAAAAAACAACCATCTTTTTTCATAAAAAGGAAAGAAAGAACGTTTCAAGAAAAAAAGAGAGAAGAAAGAAATGCTAGCAGGCTTTCAAAAGAAATGTAAGGAGTATGGTGGGTGGCTGAGGTTGAGGGAGCGGATCCCAATTTTTTTTTTTTTTCTAATGATGAGTGAGACGGCGGGGGTGGACCGGCTGAGGGAGAATAGCGGATTCCTGGATTCCCGTCCCATCACGGCCGACGTCGCTATCCCGTCCTCAAGTGTTTTTACTCCTCGGTCAACAAATCGAGCTGGGATCCTTTTCACTTTGGGCGATGATTCTTCCTGTGCAGCGACCATTGATGGCACGAACGACGCCACACGAGCTCTTTTGAGCTTGTGCTCACAAGAATGGAGCCGGTAATCATCCCTTTGCAAAAAATGAGGCCTGTACAGAGCGCCTTTTATTCAGCTGCACACTGTATAGTGATGCCATCATCCCTTGATTCCCTTTGCAAAAATGGAGCCAAAGGATAGGACTAGCTGACTAGCAGACAAGATCCACCGTGGCTTCTCAGTTCTCAGCCGACAGCTAACAGAGGAGATCGATTTTTGGCCATCTCTTGACCAGCCATCATCATCCGTTTAAATTCGACTAAATCTAAGTAACACCATATTTAGCACGACGATATAGCCTTTTTTTTTAAAAAAAATGTACATATGTAAGCTGACACGGCGCCATGTCACATGTCCCTCTCACGCGCCGAGACGTCAAAATATAAGTATTTTTCTTGTTTGCGTCACGAGCTTTGACGCCGAGCGTGGGGACGGGTGTGAACGCCGCGGTCCCATTTCCTCCAGCTCATCGCCCCCCACGCAGACCGCAGGGCATCCACCATCCAATCAATCCAATCCATCGCCCCCGTCGATTATCATCAGGCCATCATAGTTTATTGGTGCCGCGTCCGGAACGCATTGCGCCGCTGTTCCCACGCGCTAGCTATGCCTAGCTGGAGCCGAGCCTCCCAAGTCTCATACTCACGCACCTCACGGAACAAAACACACACGTTGCTCGGGCTCGGACCCAGCCGGAGATTCTCTGCGTCCGCGCCTAAAATCTCAACTGATTGCTTCTCCTATATATACACCGTCAGAGTAAGATTCCGCCGCGCGCGCTCGCTCGCTCGCTCGCTCGCTTAACTAACCGGCAGGTCGACTGGTCGTTGCCCTCCCCCCCGCCTTTCTCGGCGGCCGCCAGCTAGCCGCTCTTGCCGCCGCCGCGCCGCCGCGGACGACGCCGACGCCGACACCGAGACTTGGCCCCCCGCGCCGGCCGGTGAGTTGCTAACCCCTTCCTCCCGTCCCGTCTCTCTATCTCGGCTCTGGTGAAGGCATCGGGAAGACAGAGACGCCGCCGCCGCCGACGATTGGGGTAGTTCCTCGTCTCCTTGTGATTTCTCGGCTGTTGCCCCCCAGTCGCTAGCTAGGGCGCCTGCCTGTTTGGCTGCGTCCACGGTGTCTTCTTCCTCCTCCTCCTCCTCCTCCTCGCGGGTTTCATCTATCCGTCCTCCAAGTCCAAGGGGGAAGATCTGCTCATCTACTGGTAGTAATAGTTTAAGACGTGTGCGTGGACTGTGGAGTTTAATAAAATCTTTTCGTGGCGTCGAACACGACGCACGACGTCCGCCCGCGCTTGTTCTTGTCCCGGCACAGGAAAGCGGTGGCCGCCGCGTCCTAGTATCGGATTCGTCCGTGAATTATTTGGCCTTTTCCTTCTCTGCGCTCCGTCCACTTCGGTGGCTGGTACTGGTAGCAGCATTACTGCAGCACTGAGTTGAGTAGCGACGGGTGGCTTGCACGTCTGAAACTTCCTGCTAATCTCCAGCACAAGATGCATCGCAATCAGCATGTGGGGATGTGCCGCGGAGTTCACCTCCCCTTTTCGCTGAGGCTTCTTTCGTGCTTTTGCGTGGGGTTCGGTTTTCTTTACCCTCCACCGGGACATGGTAAGATTAGGAAATCCTAATGTGCGTCTTTAGACAACGACAAAAATCTGTATGTAGTCATCCTATTACTAGATATGTCCCCGCACGTAACTGGGAAACACTCTTTTCCTAACCTCTGTGTGTGGACTTGTGAGCTCGTTAGCTGACACCTGAAGGACAGCAGACGTTCTTTCTATTCCTGATGTCGAAATCGAAATAACGGGTCTGAATCTTTTTCAGGTGCACCACAGGTGAACATATACAGTTACCATGAGCACGGAGGTAGCAGGTGCAGAGGCACCTCTCAAGGTATCTTAGCTTCTGTTCATCTGTTTTGCAAATTCAGATACAGGTCCAAGTAGCGTTGCATAAGCTGCAGACTGATTTGTACTCATCAGGTTCATAAGCTGCAGATTCATTTGTACTCATCAGGTTGTTTCTGAAAATTGACAGGGCAAATTCCTCGGTATACTTGTCTGCTGGCTTTTGGGAAATGGAAGCCTTTTCGCGTGGAACAGTATACTCACCATTGAAGATTACTACTCCCATCTCTTCCCGGTACGTGCTTGCGAAACATGCGCAGTTCAAAAACAGGGGGGGAGGAGGGAAGGGGGGCATCCTACGGCCTATGGTTATCTTTGTTCGTCGAATAAACTGAATGGAACCAGGATTTGATTCTATTCAGATATTCAAACAGTTAAATTGCAATGTCTTAGTAGTCAATGATATGTTAATTGCATTTCTACTGATTTGCTTTCTCAAACGTTCTAATTTCAGTCCAAAGTCACTGAGAAGATAGTTAGTCCCATATTCGTTGCAGTATTTGTTGTATTCATACATTCAAATTTGTAACAGATATGTTACTGTTACAGGATTACCACCCAACAAGAGTACTCACACTAGTTTACCAGCCTTTTGCCTTTGGAATAACCCTCATCATGACATACTATGAAGCAAAGATGAACACAAGATTGAGGAATCTAGCAGGATTTTCCCTTTTCTTCCTCGGTTCTTTTGCATTGATAATTGTAAGTACACATTTCTCTCGCAAACATTAAAAAAAAAAAAAAAGAAGAGTTCAGATTAGTGTGCCAGCATATGAGCTCATGCATCACGTGTTGTTGGTCTAGCTGGATGTTGCAACTAAAGGACATGGTGGGCTTGGAGTTTTCATTGGTGTATGCATAATTAGCGCCATATTTGGGACGGCTGATGCTAATTGTCAAGGCGCATTGGTTGGCGACCTTTCTTTAATGTGCCCAGAGTTCATTCAGGTAACATCTCACATTGTATCTTCTCAATATTTCTGCTGTTGTTTTCAGTCATTCAGAGTTTTAATGACTTGCATTGCGCTTTGAGTTTTCAGTCCTTCATGGCGGGCTTAGCTGCATCAGGGGTTCTAACGTCAGCTTTGAGATTAATTACCAAGGCAGCATTTGAGAGCAAAAAAGACGGTCTTCGCATTGGAGCTAGTAAGTCAGATTTTTTTAAAAATATTTGCAGATTTAGTAAAGCTATTCTGTATTAATAAAATAAATCTTGATACTTTCAAAACAAAATCATATGATTCTGAAGCAAATATGGGAATCGAACGAGATGAACAAAAGCATGAGGTTATACTATAGGTGGTTTAGATCTGTGTGCATTTTGGGTATTTTTTTTCTTGAGAATATAATTGCTATGTTAACTAGACTTGTGTATTTGCATATGTTTTGGCCAAGGCCTTATACTTCCATTTGCTGGATTATTTTATAAGATAGGATTCAATGCTCTAATCTCATCAACAATATATTGTTCATAACTCCCTTCTTCGCTTTGATGTGCCGTTGGGCCTTGTTTCAATCATGTATATACATATTTAAGTACTTGAACAGAAGCCATGATATTTATCTGTCAAATAACCCGTCTTTCATTACTTGGTACAGTACTGTTCTTCTCAATCACATGCCTGTTCGAGCTGGTGTGCCTCCTGCTATACACGTTCGTCTTCGCCAAACTACCCATCGTGAAGTACTACCGTTCAAAGGCAGCCGCTGAAGGTAGCAAGACTGTTGCCAGCGACCTTGCCGCTGCAGGGATCGTCACTGAACAAGAGGGACAAGTATGCATTGCCCTTGCAATTGATAACAAATAATTGTGCGTTTCGTTCGAGATCCAAATGCTGATGATGTACAGTGGGTGACTCGTGCAGATCGAGGAGGATCCACATAAATACAAGCGCCTGACCACTAAAGAGCTGCTGATGCAGAACATCGACTATGCGCTCGATATCTACCTGATCTACGTCCTCACGCTGTCAATCTTCCCAGGATTTCTGTCTGAAGACACTGGAACACACAACCTGGGAACATGGTGAAGTTTCTTGCTTTGCCTAGCAAATCAGACATCCAACCTGCTGATGTCTTTTCGTGAACACTAAAAAAGCTTGTGATTTCTGACAAATCGTATATGTTCAGGTACGCGCTTGTGCTGATTGCAATGTACAACGTCTGGGACCTGATCGGGAGGTACGTGCCACTGATCCCGTGCTTGAAGCTGACCTCCCGGAAGGGCATGATGGCGGCTGTCTTGGCGCGGTTCCTGTTCATCCCGGCCTTCTACTTCACGGCCAATTACGGCGACCAGGGGTACATGATCTTCCTAACCTCCTTGCTGGGGCTCACCAACGGGTACCTCACCGTCTGCGTGCTCATGGAGGCGCCCAACGGCTACAAGGGACCCGAGCAGAACGCGCTGGGCAACGTCCTCGTCGTCTGCCTCCTCGGTGGCCTCTTCTCTGGCGTTGTGCTCGACTGGCTCTGGCTCATTGGCAAGGGCTGGTGAGTACGTCTTCTGTGTGATCGACTAGGTATTAGATCACTGTTTCCCCCTGTTCCTTTTTTCCTTAAAAAGGGAAAATTCTTCTGTGTTTAGGTAGCTATACTGGTCAGTGAGAGAACACGGATACTGTAATCTGTCTGCATTTGAAATTCTCTTTCAGATGCAATCACTCCCTTTAGTTTCCAACTTTTGAATGTTGTATAGTATTTTGGAGTGAAATATTACTCGAGTTCGTAAAGAGTTGAATATTCCAACATCCAACAGCAAATTTGGTTGAGGTGTGAGCTTGAGCACCTGTGCGTATTTTCTTAAAATATAATTTAGCTCTTGCAAAAATAACTACCCAAATCAAACTTTTCTAGGAATCTATTTGCGTCACCAACTAAAATGGCAACATTCAAATCTCACCGTTTCAAACAATGAGATCTAAATCTATTCATTTATGCACAGATCATAACAAGAATCATAACTTCTTCATAAATTATGTTGACTATTTTGGCACCAAGAGCTTGAAACGAAAAGGTGACGAGTTACAAGGTAATACGTATAGGTAGTTGTTAGTTCCTTGACAATGCTTATTGTCAACTTTTTTCAGCAGCCACGCAATTGTACAGTCATGGCACAAAAGAAACTTCATCTTCAGATCCTCAAAACTGATCCTGGATAGTCATGTCACAAAAGAAACTTCATCTTCAGATCCTCAAACCTGATCCTGGATTTCAAATTCTTCGAGTTCATTCAACTAGTTCCTTGGATTTCCACTTTGTCTGCCTACATGTACAACCTGATAAGCATGCAGCTCGTGCCTGAAATAACAAGAACAGAATCTTAGAAAAGCTTACTGACATTAGTTCATCAGATAAGAAGGGTGGCAGCCCTTATATTATCAGATTGCCTACATACCTTAAGATAGTATCACCAAAAACTAACAATAGATTGCAGAATTGTGATTGTTCAGTGCTAAAACGACTTCACCTTTATATAAATAAAATTGCAGAATGTTATGGAATTGTCCTATCAATATTCAGTACTTATATCGGAGAAGATATTCAACTGCCACCAGGGCTTGGGCTACCATTGGAAGTTATAAAAAAACTTACTATTATTTCCTGGCTCAACACATTTACTTATTTAGCCTACCATGCAATATTCTTTTCCACTGCCATGTATTTCAAACATAAAGACAACAATTAACAAAAAACAGATATTTAGAACCCAAGTATACCATTCAGTCAATAAAATAGAGCATAGATCAACTTCAGACCAGTATCAGTATTTATGTAAATGAAACACCTAGGACAACTAGTAGACCAGGAGTTGGTTTGCCGGGATATGCAAACGTATATTTTGTTCTATTACTTCCCTGTCAAGTAAAATATCAGATATGAAAAGCATAGAATTACCTTCAAGTCAGGACAGAGGTTATTATGGTCATAAGAAGGAATCAGCCCTATCATGGAAAGGGGTCAGCTGTTGACAAATCGTGTACTTGCTCAGGGCGAAAAAGGAAATATGTCAAGAGGCCATAAGTAGACACAAAATCAATCTGCATATCCCTTGAAGCCTTATTTTTTGTCTGAAGTAGTCTATGTTGTTTGTCAATCCATTCATTGCTGGGATCATAAAGTGCAACATATAACTCAAGCCTCATGGACTCTAGCATTCCCGCATTCAAAACAAAGAACTTGACAAAGTTAACATGTGATGTGTTGCCTCTATAGCCTGCCAACACAATTTTCTTTAGACGAATATCAAGAGTGCCAATAAGATTCCTGTACTTACGACACCACACATTTTTCTCTCCTGCCATTCTTGTCTGAAAAGGAAAAATGAACAGAGACTAGTTACAACATAGCATTAGACCATGTATATGATGCAGTAGTGACAAAAAGATTGTAGATGGCCTCTTAGTTATGGAGTAAATGAAGTCACCTGGATGTACAACCTCTCCAAGTAGGGAAAACATTTCAGGAATTTAATAACCACATCCAAACTAAGACGCTCCTCATATAATGATAAGACCTTCACACTGTGCACCACCATCTTCAAGCTCGCAAAGCCAGATCCTCCCTAGGTAAAGCACAAAGTACTAAGGTTAGAGTCATAGTCAAACATAGGGACTTCGTTTGGAGAAAAAGCCTCATGAATATGAAAGTGAGAAAGCATGGTGATACTGATACCTGAAAAAGTGTGGTGCCAAACTCGAGTCTGGGGCTGCCATCAGCTAGTGGCCCCAAAACAAGCAATTCTGGCGCCGAGATCACCGAAATGGTGATTCCCATGTAACCAAAACACAGTAACCTTTCTAGACAGGGGGCATCCTCGATGATGAGCTGTTTTGGATTCATGGACAGGTTTCCAGAATTAGAGCGCACGGCGATGCTTCGGAGGGTCGGGGACGCAATTTGGACGCGAGAGAAGCCAATGGCGCCCGTTAGCAGCAAGCTCTGCAGGACAGGGCAAGCAGATAGCAAGGCACGTAAAGAACTCTCCGAGAATCTGACATCCTCAAGGCTCAACTGCTTGAGAACCGGAAAGTGGAGCCCGCTGGCATTGCTTCCATCCGTAAAACCGCAGCCCCCGAAGCTGACGGCGCGAAGCGTCGACGAGAAGCGGTGTACAGATGCAGGCGGCGGCGGCAGCGGCGGCGGCGGTAAATTCGGCGCATAAGGAGGACGGCCGTAGTGGAACTCGAGTTCTTGGAGTCTGTCGAGGGCGGGGGACTCGAGCCAGCCGTCCAAGCTTGTGGCGGGGAGGCCCCTGCAGTGGAGGTATTGCCGCGGGATGGAGAAGCGGCGGCCGGGCCCTTGATGCGCGGATAGAATGCGACAAAGCGGTGTACATTACGCTTTCGGTGACGTTGTTTGGCGCCTCATGAATAGGCGGTAGCATGGTGATCGGCGAAAAATCGGCGTCGGTGTCCAGATCGATGTTGAGGGGAGCGGAGCGCCAGATGTGGCGCCAGCGGGAGGAGAGCACCTGCGTGCGGGCGCCGTCGTTGGTCGGTAGGAGGGTGACGATGTCGCCGAGGACGCCGTCAGGGAGGCGGCTGATGCGGTCGAGGCGCTCTTCATCTTCCTCCTCTTCTTCCTCCAGTCCTCTCCTCCTCTTGGCTCCGGAGACCATCGCCATGGCTGAATGGCGGCGCGGCGGCCGGGCGGGGATTTGGGATTTGGGAATCGCCCGCCAAATCGGGAGTTGTGGTTGTGGGCTGCGACTGGCGCGCCAAACAACCCGCGCGGTGTGGACGGGAACCTTTTTAGTTTGGCCCCCGAAGCTGACGGCGCGAAGCGTCGACGAGAAGCGGTGTATGCAGGCGGCGGCGGCAGCGGCGGCGGCAGTAAACTATATAACGGCCGTAGTGGAACTCGAGTTCTTGGAATGTCGAGGGCGGGGGACTCGAGCCAGCCGTCCCTTGTGGCGGGAGGCCCCTGCAGTGGAGGTATTGCCGCGGGATAAGCGGCGGCCGGGCCCTTGATGCGCGGATATGCGAGAGATTACGCTTTCGGTGACGTTGTTGGCGCCGAGGCGGTAATCGGCGTCGATGTCCAGATCGATGTTGAGGGGAGCGGAGCGCCAGATGTGGCGCCAGCGGGATTTAAGCACCTTCTGCGGGCGCCGGGTTGGTTTGACGATGTCGCCGAGAATGGGATGATGCGGTGGAGGGGCTCTTCAAGTCTTCTTAAAGTCCTTCCTCCTCTTGGCTCCGGTGACCATCGCCATGGCTGAATGGCGGCGCGGCGGCCGCGCGGGGATTTGGGATTTGGGATTTGGGAATCGCCCGCCAAATCGGGAGTTGTGGGCTGCGACTGGCGCACCAAACATACATTGCCTTTTAGTTTTGACCCTTTGGGTTGGCATGGGTTATCTGATTATCTCTTTTATTACAACTAAACCCTGCTGAAATTATTTCATAGAGCAATTTTTTTAAACGCAACAAAGAGCAAAATTAAGAAAGCGCCATGTTTCGTACTTTTCTATTTTTATGTCAAAAAAAAAAAAAAAAAACAACCCACACATATGCCAGAATAACTCAGAACAATACAATAAAATAGTTTAACCGTAGCTCCAGCTCCATGTCTTATTATTTTTGGGATTGTAGTGGTTAATAACCAATGGGCAACGAAGTTCTATTCATTTTGAGTTCATTGGGTGTTGAATGAACAAAAAATGTGAAAGCTCCAATATTAATTAAGAACTTTAAGGGTCTGTTTGGTTCTTTGAAATTTTAATTCATAGTATAAACTATAGTTGTAGAAGAAGAATTTAAAATTCACAACTTTCTAAAGTTAACATATAAGCATATCTCAAATTTATAGGGTGAGAGGTGGAAAATAGATTCCATATATTCTTCTTCTCCAACTTAATTAAAGTTGTAGATAATTTTATAGATTTTTATTCCACAACTATAATTTATACAATTTTATGAATTTAATTCTAAAAATGCCAAGAAGCCAAACGGGCTTAAATGTCAATCAAATGTTTCATGCTCAATTTGGGTCTTAGCCTCACTTGAGATTTGACAACTCTTTGGGTCTAACCTTAGAGATCCAACATTTCTAGAACTCATTTGGGAACCTTTCAACTCATTTGAAAGTTCAACATTTAATTTAAATCTAATTTCACTTAGATTTGCAAATTGCTGAATTAGGAGAAAAGTAAAATTTGTTGGCTCCCAAAGTGGCAGGCTCGCTTTTTCTTTTTTTTTCTTTTGAGATTGGCCCCGTTTTTTAGGCACTTTAGAACGATGTCACCCCATAAGTTTTTTCAGGCCACACAGAATGAGGCCCTGAAATAGTTTTTTATCAAAAATTTTTTTGCAAAAGTCTATTAAGCATATAAAATAGTGGTAACTATTAAGAGAAGCCCCACGTTCGCTGAAAGAGTTCCAAAATTATGAGATTAATTAATAATTAATTTTAAACAAATTTTCTTTGTGTATGTGGTGTTCAAAATTAAACAATGTTATGTCCATATATAATAAAGGTTTTTTGAAAAAGAGAAAAAAGGTCAATACATGTGTTCAGATAGTAATCAAGTAATACTACCATATACAATATATTGCTTTCAACAAACGTCTTCAAGAAATGCTTTCAACAAACCCATCTTCAATAAATATACTCTCTACATCCTAAATTGTAAGTCATTCTAATTTTTTAGAGTCAAATCATATCAAATTTAACCAAAGTTATAAAGAAAATAGTAAAGATTTATGACTTCAAATAGGTATACTATAAAAATATAACTAATGAATAATCTTCATAGATGTTATTATTTTCTATATAATTTTAGTAAAATTTGAGATACTTTAACTCTCTAAATGGCTTATAATTTGGGATGGAGAAAGTACAAAATATCAAAACCAATAAACTTTTTTGAAAAATTACAATCAAAAGTCATCAAACCATGATTGGAACCATAATTTTACAGTGATCAATTCTCATAGTATTTATTTTTGAAACTAACTTAGAATTTAAAATTAAAGTTAACAAATATTAGTTTGATTTCCATATATTACTGTGAGTGGAGATTAGGAAATCATCTCTTTCTCTCTTATGGGCTGAAAACTATCACATATCCAAGATGTAACAGTCTCCATGAAAACATATAGTGCAATTAAATACAAAAATGAATGATAGGTGTTGGGGGAGCAACCGAATCTCTGGCTCCCCCAAACCGGAGTCATAACATTTGCCACCGCGGATAGGCGAAATCATGGGCGAACGAAAGCAGATGGCCGCGCGAGAGGCAAATCATGTGGCAAATCATGTGGCCTCTGGTGTGATGGTGTGAGACAGACCTGCTGGGCGAAAACCGACAAGGCGAGAAGGGGGACCGAGGGCATTAGGCGCACAATTATGATTCGTCTAGTGGGCATTAGACTTCGGAACACGAATGTCGAATGACAAATACTTTGATCTAAACCCAGTTATAGAATTCAATGAAAGTGATAACTTTGATCTAAAATTCTAAGATGTGAACACTTAAGGTTTTCATTCCAATGGTCCAACAAGTGTATATATAGCATAAATAACACATGTGTGTAAAACTCATAATAGAAGTTATTATCCAATGAGCATGGATAATATGGGAGAGTAAAAAATGGATAATAATGATTATATGGATTTTGACGTAGACAATAACGAATTTATTTATACCCTCTTCAACAAAAACGATATAGTAGAGCGCTATAATAGATGGTTTGATAGCTAAAGTTTAAAATTTTTTCTCTCTTAAATTTGCTTGCTTCAACCTGTAGGCGCTGCTGACTTTTCTAGTTATAGCTACACTACTACTAATAAACACTACTCTATCTATGAGATAATAGCTGCAGCGAGTTATATGGATTTAGACATGAACAATAGCAAATTTATCTATACCCTCTCCAACAGAAGTGATATAGTAGAGCACTATAATAGACACAACGTATTGATAGCGAAAGTTTAAAATTTGTTCCCTCTTAAATTCGCTTGAGCTTTAAGCTAGAGGCGTTGCTGACATTTCAAATTATAGCTACACTACTACTAATAAACACTATTCTATCTATGAGATAATAGCTGCAGCGAGCACCTATTGTAAATGTCATCTGCTTTGATCCGCCGGATTGATGCTGCGAGTTGGACTTCTGGCCCCAAATCTTCTCCCCTGGGCTATAAGAGGAGAAGATTCGCCCTCGTCGAATTGGTTGATATACACTCCGGCACGACGCGTGTATGCAGTGTGGTAGCATCATCACGGAGGGTGACAAAATAGCGGCAAAAGCCGTCAGCCAGTGTCTGGCGGCCACGACGAACCCTGGGCCCTGACGGTGCCGCCGCGCCGCCGGTTTCTGCTCCTTGCGCAGACGGCGGATCACTTCAGGTTTGTTGCCTCTCTCTCACACACACAGAGCCGACGTTTCCTTTTAATTCGAGCGCGGAATTTTCTCCAGCAACCTTTGTGGTGACTACGACTTTGTTGTCTCTACCTGGGGAAGAAGCCGACGGGGGACGGAAGAGGCTGGTAGTGCATAACCATCAACATAGGAGAAGCCAGCGACCTCATCAACGCCGATCTCGCTGCTGGAGTGTTGGTGACATCTTCAACTCTGGTGTTTTGCGTCAGTGTGGTTAACCTTTTTGTGTTTGAATTCTATAAAAAACTTCTGTTTATATGAGTTCATGATATCCGCGCACAATTTTTGGTTGCCAATCATGGTATTACCAGCCAATAGCTAATTGTTAGCTTGGGTTAGATAAGACACTAGTTGGTTTATTAGGTGAGGATTCTTAACTAACCTTTAATAGCTAACTATTAACTATATGGGATCAAACAGGCCCTAAGCTGGTCAGGCTGGGGGAACGATTGTTAAGGCTTGAGGTTTCACTCAGCCAATTAACCAGCCATGCCCTGTAAACGAAGTCTTAAACTAACTCTGAAAAGGACACACGGATTCCAAGTCCAACACTCCTATTTTTAAGGACCAGTCCAGCGGATGGAGGGAGTACTTTCCTCAAGCAAAAGGTCTAGTAGTTCTTTACAAATACTGTAGTCCAGATTCTAATAGTCCAAATTCTAATAAAAGGCTTAATATATTTCATCATGTGAAAAAAGTTTCATATATGAGTAGTGACACCAGCAAAGATCAAAGTTGTGTGTGTATTAAGCTTTTTGTTTCAGTTCTATCTCATCATTGTTCTCATATCAGTTGGGGCATTTATCACAATCTCTCTTCTTACTAATTTTCAGGTTAACAAAGCATGGGCGATTCAGAGTGTGTAGGAGCACCTCAACTTAAGGTCTCTCCAAAGTCAAATCACTGCATTGATCTAGTTTTGTGGTGCAATGAATTGTTGTGTCCTTTGACTGTGCTGGTTTTGGAGTTGACAGGGGAAGTACTTTGGTTTGCTCGTCAGCTTTCTATTGGGGAATGGATGCCTCTTCGCATGGAACAGTATGCTTACAATTGAAGACTACTATGTCTACCTCTTCCCTGTATGTTCATCCTTTACAATTACTGTATGTATGATTTTTGTTGTTTTTGCTCAGTTTCGAGTGCGCATGCACCTGGTAACTATATATGTTCTATACCTTTACCACTGTTGTTTCCAGTTTACAGCTTTTATATTGCTTTATGTATTTTGAACCAATGGCACGCTAAGCTAGAGAAATCCAATGATAATGTCCTGTTATTACAGATCTGTGATGATTAATACTATATTTCCAAATAACTATTGCAGAAGTACCACCCAACCAGAGTCCTCACTCTGGTATATCAGCCTTTTGCCCTGGGAGTTACAGCTCTCCTAGCATACCATGAAGCAAAGATCAACACCAGGCTTCGGAATCTGACAGGCTACACAATTTACTTTTTAAGTACTTTTGCAATAATAATTGTAAGTGAATTCCAATCTTTGAGGCAAACAGAGACGATACATAAATTATATTCATTTAGCGTGAGTATTGTGCCAGTACTAGTACATTTTTTTAAAAGATAGTAAGTCTATTGCATAACTGGTATATACGGCATGTCTATTATATTATATACAGTGCTAAGTGTGGTTATTGGACAAGTGATATCAACCTCATACCGTCATGTTTTGGATATTAGCTGGATGTGGCCACTAAAGGGCAAGGTGGGATTGGAGCCTTTGTTGGTGTATGTGCAACAAGTGCGGCATTCGGGATAGCAGATGCTCATGTTCAAGGTGGCATGATTGGTGATCTATCCTTGATGTGCCCAGAGTTCATTCAGGTGGTGACTGTTTCCAGTGATTCTTGGTGTATTGTTGACTGATAGAAATATCTCAGTGGCTGTAGTTGGCTGCTCTTATGTACACATCTACGTTTTGGTTTGCAGTCCTACTTGGCAGGTTTGGCTGCATCAGGAGCAATTACATCAGCTTTGCGTCTGATTACAAAAGCGGCTTTTGAGAACTCACGAGATGGTCTGCGCAAAGGAGCTAGTATGTCCCGTTCTTTTCAACACATGTGAATCATCGACAAGTTTGCCTTAAATTTATCTTGTGTTTGAAAAAATTAACATTAGTATATAGCCATATTATCAAAATGTCCTTTGTAATTTATCTTTTTAATTAGTACAGTAATAGGAATGCTATACGTCCTGTCATCTAAAAAACATAACCAGGAAAATAAACCTCAAATAATTAGTGGCAGTTCTTCTTTAGCTCCTCTGCATGACAATGAGTTATTTTGTCTAACCAAATTCTTTGAACTGCTTCGTCTGTATGCAGTGCTCTTCTTTTCGATATCATGCTTCAATGAGCTATTATGTGTTCTTCTATACACATTTGTCTTCCCCACATTGCCTATTGTCAAATTTTATCGCTCGAAGGCAGCTTCTGAAGGTAGCAAAACTGTTGCTGGTGACCTAGCTGCTGCAGGAGTCCCAACTCAACATGATGAACAAGTTCGTTTTGTACTGGATAACTGATGGTTACGTATTCTTAACTTTACCAATAATCGATGGAAATATAGCATATGCTACTTTATGCAGGCTATGGAAGATCCAAAGCAATATGAGCGATTAAGCACCAAAGAACTATTCCTGCAGAACATGGATTATGCACTTGATATCTTTCTGACATATGTCTTGACTCTATCTATTTTCCCTGGATTCCTAGCTGAAGACACCGGATCACACGGCCTGGGGACTTGGTAAGTTTTCTTTCATGTTTTTCCTTTTTACTGATACATGGTGACTAGCTCCTGCAATTTGGCATAATCTAGTGTTCCACATGAAAAAAAAAATTCCCCTCTGTTGTGTACTTTTCAGGTACGCACTTGTTTTGATTACAATGTTTAATGTGTGGGATCTCATAGGCAGATATGTACCCATTATTGTCAAGATGAAATCTCGGAAGTGTATCATGGCAGCAGCCCTCGCAAGATTTCTTCTCATTCCTGCATTCTATTTTACTGCAAAGTATGGCGAACAAGGGTACATGATCTTTTTGACATCTTTCTTGGGGTTGAGCAACGGGTATCTAACCGTATGTGTCCTTACAGAGTCACCCAAAGGATACAATGTAAGTTTTCCTCTGTTATATATTTCAATGCTATCAGACGCACAAATTGATTTTTTTCACTGCAAACTTTTCTGCAGGGGCCAGAGCAAAACGCGCTGGGGAATGTTCTTGTTGTTTTCCTTATGATAGGACTGTTTTCTGGTGTTGTGCTCGATTGGCTATGGTTGATAGGGAAAGGTTGGTGATACCTAAAGTCACCTCATAAAGGGTGTTACCCTTTTGCTAAGTGTATCCTGTTGTACATCGATGGGGGAAAAAATCTGATTTGCTGATTTTCTTGCTATCTGTTAATCTGGAAATGGTTTATCTTTTTGGAGTTGTTATTAAGTGGTAGTCCAAAGGATGAAGTGGTACACTGGTAGGATACTGAAACTAGCTTCAAGCGTCATCACGTCTTCAACAAAGTTTTACGTGGTCTTTTTTAGAGGACAATAGCAGGCGTGCTCTGAAATTTCATTGTATAGGAGGACACATCAAATGATTACAATGTTGAGCTAGCTTAAAAAAGCCAGACCAAGAGGGGGAAAAAACTAAACTAAGGACGTGACTCCAGGTTATTGGCCAGTTCGGGACAAGGAAAATATATCCTAAGGGTTAATTTGGATTCGCCCATTCTATCTCGGAATTAGAGGGGATTGAGAGATATTTAAACTAATTTTCCCTCCAATACTCTTCAATCCCTAAGTGGAATGCATCTTCTTCAAGGTGCGTCGCTGCACGTATCATGATGCCATTGCCCTCCTAGCCCCCCCCCCTGGCCCCTTCCCGTGCCGACGCCGGGCGGCCGGCGGCCTTGGCCGCCCAAGCGCCGGCGCCCGCCCCCCCCCCCACCACATCCTCTCCCTCCCCCTCCTCCCTCCCCTTGCCGGCATCGGCGCCCGCGCACCGCCGCCACCTCGGCGGCCCGGAGGCGCCCCCGCCGCCTCGGGTGGCCCTGGGCGCAGCCCCCCGCCCACCGGCGACCCGGGCGCGGGTGCAGCGGGGGCTCGGCTTCGCCCGGCCACCGGCGCGCCCAGCCTCTCCTGCTTCCCGCGCCATCCCTCCTCCTCGCGCGTGCGCGGGCGCTCGCGGCGGGCGCAGCGCCCGACAGCCTCGCCGGGGCGGGGGCACGCCCAGCCAGCTGCGCCATCCCGGCGGCATGGAGGCCCACAACTGCGGCCAGAGGCGCCGCCAGCGCGGCCACTGCGCCCGCCCGTCCGGCACCGCCGCCAGCCATCGTGGCGTCGGCGCCGTCGCGGCCGGGGCTGCGGGCGCGACCGGGGCGGCCACCGTGCACCCCTCCCTCCCCTCGCAGCGACCCCCTCACCTCTGCTCCTGCAAGCCAGCCACAGCTGCCCGCCAACCGTTCGGCGGTTTGCCGAGCCACGACGCCCGCCTGGAGCACCGCGCGCGCGGAACGGAGGAACATCAGCCCTCCGGCAGCAGCAACCGTGGCACCGCCGCTAAAGCCATCCTCAGCGTCGCCGGCACCCCCTCGGCACCGCTGCCTATCCGCTTCCCCTTACCGCCTCGCCTCAACGCGGGGACGGGGGCCGCGGGAACGCCTCCAAAGCGGCCGTGCATGGCCACTCTCGCCCGACGCCGCTCCCTTCTTCCCCGCCTCGGTCGGGGTCGGTCAAGGCGGAGAGGTGGGGTGGATGGAGACTTCATGGCATCGGGACGGCGGCGACCCTACTGGAGGCGGAGGCCCCCCCACCGTCTCGGCGGCGTTGTTTGGCAATGTGTCACCGCCGAAGCCTGCCCCGCCTCGGTTTCTTCGGCCCATGAGCAGGCCGGGCGGGGGGAGTGGCAGCAGGAGGTCGCTGAGGGGTGACTCCAGCGTGGCCGACCCCCCCCGCAAGCCGGGTTTCCAAGCGTCACTTGCCTCGGCCCCGTCGAGGCCCAAAGACCGCCCAAAGGTGGAGGCCCCGCGCGGTGCCGATCCACCGGCGCCTTAGGCCCAGTCGAGGGCAGCGTCGCCACCGCCACAAGCGGCGTCTTTGCCGCCTAGAGAGCCGATCGGCACCCCTCCGTGCAGTAGCCCCCCGCCGAGGTGTCCGTCGACCGGCCGGGTCCTAGTCGCGCCTTTAGCACGATTAAAGGCGGTTGGCAGCTCGTCACGCCACAACGCCCGGAGCCGGAGCGCAGAGACGCGCCAAGCAACGTGCGGCAAAGCAGCGCCACCGCAAATCGGGCGGGGGTACACGCATAACGCCCAATGGAGGTCCTAGACCGCTGCCTGAACTACCTCTCCACCGCCCACCGGGTCGCCACTTGCACAAGACCCCCGCGCTACTTCAACTGCAAAAGTAGCAACCACTACTCGCGGGATTGCAAGCGTCCACGCCGACCACCGCGGAGCCGGCGGGTCGGCGACCGCCTCGATCGCGTCAAGGGCGGCGGGGATCCCAGAGTGGTGCCCGAGGGGCGACACCCTCACCACCACGCTGTTAGAGACCCGCCAGCTGGGCCTTTGTGGAGGAGGCAGGAGACCCCCGGTCGACAACGCGAAAATGTGCCTGAGTTTCTCCGTGGTTGTCGGGCACATTGCGGCTCCTCCCGACATTCCGCTCGGGGCGTCAGCGCGGCCATTGCCGCCCGGCTAGCCGAGCTACTTATTACGAATGAGAGAATGAATCATGCCGCCGCCGGCATAAGGGTCTCGGCTGCACACCTGCCACCTGAGGATGCCGGACTATGACGGCCTTGCGACCCACCGGCAGTTGTCGTCTTGAGGCTTACGCAGTCGGCCTGCAGGCTAGGGGACGCACCTACGTTGAGGGGTAGTCTCAGTAGACACCAACCCCCACCAGCGCCCTTGAAGCTCCCCTAAGCCGCCCGGCAAGCTGGTGGGGGCGCATGGTCCCAGCCAAAGGGGCGCCGTCTGCACCTGTCCCCTCTGCGCCATGCCTTCGGCAGGGCGGCACCCGCCAGATGGCGGGACGACGACGGCGCCAACATGGACACGGGAGGGCACCGCCTCCAGTAGAACAGGGGGGGGGCACGAGCGAGTGCTGTCCCTAGGGCGCAGGTCTGGAGACCAAAGGCGCCAAGCGCGCCAGGGCCAGAGCCGTATGCCGACTCGGCCGCCCTCCCTAACGCAACCGCGCCATTGACGCGACCCCTTGCAACCAGTTGTCGCCAACGCCCAAATTCCCCCACCACCGAGGCCCTCGTCAGTCCTTGATGGGGAAGAGAAC